>JAJAGP010003012.1:0-88340 GCA_025084515.1 Ancistrus triradiatus
GGAATGCAGTGTTTTCCTTTCTCCAAACACAACGCTTTTCTTTTAAACCAAAAAGTTCTATTTTGGTCTCATCCATCCACAAAACATTCTTCCAATAGCCTTCTGGCTCGTCCACGTGATCTTTAGCAAACTGCAGATGAGCAATGTTCTTTTTGGAGAGCAGTGGCTTTCTCCTTGCAACCCTGCCATTTGTACACAATCGGTCTGTGGATTGGTGGAGTCCAAACTCTTTAGAGATGGTTATGTAACTTTTTCCAGCCTGATGAGCATCAGCAACTCTTTTTCTGAGGTCCTCAGAAATCTCAAATATGTCTTTTGTTCTGTGCTGTCGTTTTGAGTTTCTTCCACCTCTTCTGTGTTCTCCACATTGTCTAATACAGCACTGTTCCATCAGATAAGTTTCTGGTCTTAGTAAAATGATCTGATGCTGATCATTAATGGGCCGAAGCATAAGATCCGACTGGAATTTTCTTCAAGTATCTCAAGATCATTATTTCCCTCTTGTATAGAAAGCTGCTTGAAAGACTTGAATGGAATAAAGTTTAATTACGTTGTCCATTAACACATTCCAGAAAGAAGCAACATCTTGAAGTGATGAAGTGAGACCAAGCCAAACATTCTCTCAGTCATGGTGTCAAGAACACAGACGGCATATGGTGTAATTGCTTCCAAAATGTGTTACACAGGAGCAACCCTAGTCTGATTGTTCTACCGCAGATCTAACGCCTCCTCTAGACCCTCCCCTGGAATCAGAGGAGCTCTGAAATTGAGGGCGGGAGCAGTCGGGCAGAACAACGATCACAGATGTAGACTAGTCAGGTGACACCAGAACACAACCGTACACAAGGACGCCATTACCAGGGAGTCAGACATCTAACCCGAAGATAGAACTGGACTCAACCAAAGACCTGCGATGACCGATTGGGAGTCTGTACACTAGACGCAGAAGTAGACCAGGAACAGCTATGGCCAGTAGTAAGGGTGTTGTTAGTCTATCTTTCTGTGTTTAGAAGACAACTAATTGAAGAAATGGGATTGTGTAGCAGTGTCTTGGTTGGGATTAAAACCTGAAGCCACCCTAGGCCTTCTGTTGGTGTCTGTATGGAGTTTATGGTTGGGTCTATTTTTGGGTCTTGGTTCTCCCAAGGTTTCTTTTTTTCTGCTGTTGCCCTAGGCTTGCTAAATTAGGGCTGTGGGCCTAGATATTTGTAAAACTGCTTTGAAATAGTGGTCTGTTCTTAGAGGGTTAAGATACTGGACTATGGACCAGAAGGTCCAGGGTTTAAATCACACCTCTGCCAAGCTACCACTGTTGGGTCCTTGAGCAAGGCCCTTAACCCACAATTGCTTGGATTGTAAGATGGCATCATATGGAAGTCGCTCTGGAGAAGGGCATCTGCTAAATGACTGACTTTTTCCCCCATGTTCTTTGGATTTCTCTGGGGTACTCCAGTTTCTCCCAATATCATGCCAGTAGGTGAGTTGAATACGCAAAATTGGCCCTTGTAGTGGGTGTCTGACTACGCTGTGAGGGACTGGTGCCCTCCTGGGATGCTTGGCTTGCTCACATCCTTAAAGGTAGCAGGTCAATCACCGGTTTATAATTGGCAGTGCCATGAGGTGCAGCAGCAACATCTGGCACGTTCCGTTCACTACGTGTTGTGCTCCGTTGCTGCTGGGAGATTAAGAGCAGGTGTTAAACTCCAAACCTCGGGTTGTACATTCGGTGGGTTTGCTAGAGGAACCACAACCAGCTGTGGAGATCAGACACTGGCTCGAACGGTAATCCTTTAAGAGATCTAACGTCTCAGCACTTCCCTCAGTCTCCTGTTTGTGAATGAACGTCTGGGGGCCGTCCGTTGACTCGCACCAGCTGCTGAGCCAGCGTGATTACTCCGAATCCCGCCACTCGAGTAGCAGCATGCGTGCGTGTGTGTAGCTCGGCGCTGCCAGTTCGTCTGACAGCAGAAGAGACGACGATCACAGGGAAGGACCATGCCAGCTATTCTGGTCACTCCTAAGATGAAGTCAGGACTGCCCAAGCCCGTGCACAGCGCTCTGCCCATTCCTCAGGCTCCCGTCCCGGCACGGATGAGTCAGAGCGGCAGTCCGAAGCTCGCCCGTGCCACTCTGGTTCCTCTGAAGCCTCAGCTGTCCAGGAAACACAGCCAGAAAACAACCAGCCAGAAGGAGACGTCACTGGATTCCCAGGTTTGAGTGCGATGATCTTCCTGACGTTTATTCTTAGTCTGTGGTGTCTATTTGCAGGATCTGTCTGATCAGCACGTCTCGCTCGTGTTAAGAAGATTTTAGGGAAAGTGCCGAAGCGTAAACGCAGCAGTTTGGGCTGATTATCTCGCACCTGCGGGCGCTTGTGGTTTTTATAAGGCTCCTGTAAAATGGTTAATAAGGCTCTCGGGTGCTTCCTGTGTGTGTACTTCAGTTTAATCCGATTTCGCAGATGTGTTTCACGGAAAGTTTCTTGGAATATACTGATGCTTTCATGGAGAATCTGATACTCAAGCTCTTTCAATATTTTATATGGAAAGCTGGGGTCAGTCCTTTATAGGCAGGTGCTACTCTGGTTTTATTGCCCTCTGGATGAGCAAGGTGGTTTTCTTAGTATATCTTAGAGAAGACTGTGGACCTAAATATCTACAGATTGGTCTGAGAGCCTCAGTCCTATATAGATTAGTTTTATATAGACTCCATTTATGGTACTCTAATGTAGCGTTTCCCAACCACTGTGCCAAGGCACAGAAGTGTTCCGTGAGAAATCATCAGGTGTGCTGTGGAAGATTGTCCAATTTCACCTGATTGGTACGCTAAGCCAGCGGCGTGGCAAGTGACAGGCAGAACAATTACATTCTCTTCCACTAGAGGGCAGTAAGATATCAGCTTTGTGTTCAGCTAAACAGGCCCACGTTCCACACTGAGTAACTAAATTATATTTTAATAAATGTTCTTTTTGTGACATTTTTGTTTGGTGGTGTACCTTGTGATTTTTTTTTTTTTTTTTTTTTTTCCTAATGTGAAACGTGCCGTGGCTCAGAAAGGTTGAGAACACTGCTCTAATGTAAATATACAGAGTATTTTAAGAAAACTGCGTGATGCTGTTGAAAAACACACATCTACACAGCATCCACAGCCTAAACTATTATATACATCGTGCCCTCTTCAGTTACTGATTCATTTATTATTCTTTATCACTTCTTGCATTTCAGTCATCAAATCCAAACGTTCTAATACATTACAATGTACAGCCCAAGCACACATTAACCTCACAATCACACATTGAAGAACCAAAATATCGAATTGATACAAGCTGTGAATCAAATACATGCGATGCAGTCATTTGCATAGAGCCAGCTGCAGTTCTAGATCAACAGCGACATCTAGTGTCAGGTTCTGTAATAGGTTCAGTGCTCCATCTAGATACTCACCACAGAAATTTTAAGCATCGAGTAGCATCAGTTAAGCTTAATGCTGTTTTTGTTAATGTGAGGAAATAGAAACTCAAATATAATAAATAAGTTTTCATAATGTATCTCTATAGTGAAAGCAGAGAGAACAAGGAGACGAATTTGTCAGAAGGGAGTGTGGACCATGATGTACCTGGACCATGCCCTTCAAAAAGAAATCACCAATGGCCGAGCTCTTTGGTGTTTTGTTTTTTATACCCCAGCAAAGCAAATCATGTTCCAAGCTTGTAGAGCAGAAAGTTGTATTGGCCTCTTTGATCCCTATGTTAAAAAGGGAATTAAAATCTAATTTCTTTCTTCATTTTGTGTCCAATATCGTATCGTGGAGCAAAAACAGCAATATTGTATTGTAAAATTTCTGTATCGTTGCACCCCTATAAATACCCATACCTCACTGGCTGCACACAACCAAGAGGGAATGAGTCCACAGGCAATGCAGTGTCACATTAAACACTTTAAACGTTAAAGCAGAATACAGGGGCCCCCCGTTTTACCATGGTCCGATTTTAGGGTTTTCTGACCTTTAAGGGAATCCGATAATGCACCCAATTACACATTCACCAGAAACTGTGCTCTGAATGTTAAATTATGATTTTCCCTGAGCGATAGACAGTACAATACTCTCCCACATTCTCCTGTGCTAAATGAGGAAATCAGCAGTGTGTGACCTAGGGAGTGATGAGCGCTGGGAAATGTAGTGAGGAAAAGCCGTGGTTGTGACAATAAGTTTCATTTTTCACTTTCACTACATTATTCAATAAATTTCATGAGATATTTCATAATTTGTTATAAAATGAGCTCTGTTTTAACGATTAACGATTTTGCCCAACTGTTGGTTAATGAGTTTTAAGCGTGTTTAAGGTAGGATACACTTTGAGATGGATATTTCATAATTTGTTATAAAATGAAGCTCTGTTTTTAACGATTAACGATTTTTTGCCCAACTGTTGGTTAATAGAGTTTAAGCGTGTTTAAGGTAGGATACACTTGAGATGGATATATAATATATATATATATATATTATATATATATATATATATATATATATAGATATATATATATATATATATATATATATATATATAAACTCCCCTGATTTACTAGTAAAATTCAACTTTATTTATTTGTCATGTGTACAGAAGTTCCATATCGAAAATTGAAATGCTTCGTGAGGCATGGGTCTTGGCAGGGTCTATAATAATAATATATACAAACCGCAATATGTAAGCAAAACATATAGTTTGACATTAATATTTATGGCAGTCAAAATACACATGCTAAACCCCTTTTTTATTTTTGCCCAGCTGTTTCAACATGCAAACTTGAGACAGATTTTTTATTTATATAAAAGCTAGATATATTATTATTTTGTTGTAGTTTGTAAGACCTCCTCGGTTGTGTTAAAGTGAACAGATGGTTTGGGGGAATTGGGTAGGTCATTAATTAACGTTCCCCTACCCGTGAAAACAAAACTTCCTTCCTTCCCCGACGTGGTGATGAATTATCGGTGATGGAACATGCGGGATTTATATATAAAAAGGCGAAGCATTTGCTTCTGCCTTTTTGTCTTCTGGCGCCTAACCCAGAATTCGAGTGGGTGCAGGGAGAAGGTACAACCCTGAACGAGGGGGTACCCAGGCAACACCCAAGCCATCATGGTTGGCAAATGACCGCCACCTGTGGTGGAGTGGGTGTCGAACGGGGGCGGCAGCCCATTAAGCAGGGCGGGAACGGGGCTCGGGGGTGTGTCGTCAGGAGCAGCAGTGGCAAGAAAGTACTCGACGATGTGGGGTGGTGTTTGGTTGTTGGTCGGGACACCTCGCGCTGTGAAATTTGATGCTCCCAATGGGTTTTCCTCCTGGTGTTTGGTGGGTTTCCTTCAAACAAAGGAGTACTACTTACAATAGAACAGTTTTTACATACACAATACAAGTGGGACAAAAAAAAAGTATTTAGTCAGCCACTGATTGTGCAAGTTCTCCCTTACTTTAGTTGAAGTGTGTAGCTATGATGAAAATTACAGGACCTTCCCTCATCTTTCTATGAGAGACAAAAAATGAGAAAAAAAAAACCATCCAGGCAATATAAATCACATTGTAGGATTTTTTTAAAATTGAATGTAAAATTATGGTGAAAAATACGTATTTGGTCAATAACAAAAGTTCAAATACTCAATACTTTGTAACATAAAACCTTTGTTGGCAATGACAGAGGTCAAACGTTTCCTGTAAGTCTTTCACCAGGTTTGGCACACACCACTGTAGCTGTTATTTTTGGCCATTTCCATTTCCTCCATGCAGATCTCCTCTAGAGCAGTGATGTGTTTGGGGCAACGCGGACTTTCAACATCCTCAACTTTCAACTCCTTTCCACAATTTCCACACATTTTTCCCTATCTATTCTATGTGGCTGAGGTCTGGAGACTGGCTAGGCCACTCCAGGATCTTGAAATGCTTTTCATTGCCCGAGCGGTGTGTTTTGGGATCATTGTCATGCTGGAAGACCCAGACCCATCCACGTCCATCTTCAATGCTCTCACTGATGGAAGGAGGTTTTTTGGCCTTAAAAAATCTCACGATACATGAGATAAGGTTCATTCTTCATATAACTTCGTCGTCCCCTGTCCCCTCTGCAGAGAGAAACAGCCCCAAAGCATGATGTTTCCACCCCCCTGCTTTCATTCACAGGAGGTATGGTCTTTCTGGGATGCACCTCACATTCTTCTTCCTCCAACACAATGTTCTATTTTTGGTTTCATTCATCTGACCATGATGATATTCCTCTTCAATCCTCTTCTGTGGATCATCCATACGCTCTCTGCCAGACTTCAGAACTGCCTGAGACATGTACTGGCTTAAGCAGGGGGGCACCGCCTGGCAATGCAGGATCTGAGTCCCTGTCTTGGCGTAGTTGTTGTTACTGATGGTTAGCCTTTGTTTACTTTTGTCCACCATCCTCTCTGCCACTCTCTGCAGGTCATTCATCAGGTCCCTCCTCTCCGTGTAGATCTGGGATTTTTTTTGGCTCATCGTTCTCATGATCAGTTTTGACCCACAGGATGAGATCTTGCGTGGAGCCCCAGATCGAGGGAGATTATCAATGGTCTTGTACGTCTTTTTTTCTTCCATTTTCCTATTTTACTTCTTACAGTTGTCCCTAACAGTTGATTTATAATTTCACACCAACCTGCTTTGCCTGTTGTATATTCACTCTTCCCAGCCTGGTGCAGGTCTACAATTTTCTTCCTGGTGTCCTTCAACAGCTCTTAGGTCTTGGCCATGGTTGAGTTTGGAGTCTGACTGTTTGAGGTTGTGGACAGGTGTCTTTTATACAGATAACGAGGTCAAACAGGTGCCATTAATACAGGTAACAAGTGGAGGACAGAAGAGCTTCTTAAAGAAGAAGTTACAGGACTGTGAGAGCCAGAAATCTTGCTTGTTTGTGGGTGACCAAATACATATTTTCCACCATGATTTACAATTAAATTCTTTAAAAATCCTGCATTGTGATTTCCTGGATTTTTTTTTCTCATTTTGTCTCTCATAGTTGAAGTGTAGCTATGATGAAAATTACAGACCTCTCTCATCTTTCTAAGTAGGAGAACCTGCACGATCAGTGGCTGACTAAATACTTTTTTGTCCCACTGTATTTAATGTATGTTTTTCTTTAAACTTTAGTGGTTGAACAAAACAGGATGACGGAGCAAGCCCAAATAAGGAACTTTAGAAACAAGCCTCTAAAACATGTATCCTGTGACCAATATTTGTAAGTGACTTTATAGAAAAATAAGGCCATAGTCGCTTAGAATAAGAAGACCTGACGAACCAGAAGGTTTGATTGTTCTTGAACAACTCCGCTTTTTCTTGTAGATCCGCAGCTTGTTGGCCTGTTTATTGATTGCAACGTCCGGAGTTGAAAGACTTTTAACAGATTTGTATTTCCTATTATAATTAAGCCCTCGGTCGTTGATTGGATGGTCATTAAATGGTGCTTAACCATTTTACAAATTTGGGAGCCACCGGTAAATCAGCAGGAATACATTTCTTATTCATCATTGTCATATTTTTCTCGTAGCGTTATATCGTACGATCTGATGAAGGGCATAAAGGATTCGTCAGTGTAAAAAGCTAACCGTCAGTCCGCCAGCCACTTGCTCTCAAACGTTTGTTTGTGCTGGAGCTCTGGGACCTGACTCTCTTGATAGAAACGATGTTGTTTTTAGAAAAGAGGCCGTCCTGGTTAGATGTGATGTTCTGTCTCATTACACGACGGCTCTGCAGCTGCTTTGTGTGTGCTTATTTTTCTGCTCCAGCGAGGAACTTTTATTCTTCATGTGGTCGGGAGGATAAAAGGCGACGCCGCTCGCTCTGTCATTAGAATATTATAAAACACACAGGCGCACATGGCAGCGAAGGATTTACTACAGGGCTCCGTTAGTAGCGGTGCGCCGCACTCAGGGCTACACGGGCACTTCAGTCTGCACCGATACGCTTATTGGTTAAAAAATACAGCTGCTGAGCAAAAGTGGAGCGTAGCGTATGTGCCGCATAATGTTTCTATTGGGAAAATGGCTAAGCAGATGTTTTCGGCAGAAGCAATGTTCAGCATCCCAGTCAGAAATGAAGAGTTTGGTGTGAAGATGAGAACTTTGCAGATGTAATGAAAATTAAACTGCGTCTATCTGCACCAATTCTTTGATTTTATGTCGGGGACATGTTTCAGATGTGTTCCAGTTCCAGACCCCCAGAAAATCCCCCTGTATGAGGCATTATCAGCATTAATGGAGCTGTACTGTACAGGAGCTCCCTGATTTGTGATGGGGATATGTTCAAATCCATCATAAGATAAATGGATCATGAGCTGATGAGTTTAATATCGTCTGTACTGTATCATAGGAGCCTATTACACCTTTATACTTGCACTAACCTACAGTTGGCCAAAATGATTAACACAAAGCTTATTTTATAATAAATTGTGTGAGTCATGGATTGAATGTGAAAAGAAAGAGAAAACACTTACACCACTGGTGAACTACAGCCTGTGTTCTGGAGCATTCAGTTTAGTTTTGTTTTTGATTGGCCCTTAGCCTGTTTAGGACCAATGGAGACGTGTTTGCACTAAGAGTACAGTACTGTAAATGTAAAAATAAAGAAAAACACAAACACAGCAGAGATCTGCACTCGGCAAGGGCTGTTGTGGATCTGATTCACTGTGTACTGAATCGTGAATCATGAATCGAGTTTCGGCTGAAAGGAGTCGCACGGCTCGACTCGTACAAGTTTAAGCAAGTACACCGAGTACCGGGCAAACGATGAGAACCGAGACACATTTTTCTAATCAAAATGCATCGAGAACCGAATTCGAGTTCCAAGGTGGTCGAGCCCCGAGGTACCGCTGTTTCCGTAGTGGCTCAGTGGTGAATGTGCTGGACTATTGACCAGAAGGTTGAGGGTTCAAGTCTAATCACTACAGAGCTGCCACTTTTTGCCCTTCAGCAAAGCTCTTTACTCTGTCCTGTTTACTTTGTGTTCTGTCTCAACTGTAAATCACTCTGAATAAAAAGTATCTGCTAAATGCGTTGGCAGTCTCACCAGTGTACGCGCTGCTGATCTGCAGCATGAAGCTGCACGTGGCCTCCTCTTCCATAGCACAAACTGTTTGCTCTCGTACACACTCCAGCGTGAAACCCAGACTCTATATATAGCGGATACTCTCTCAGTTGGAACGTCGGTTCCCTTTTACGCTGGCACAAGTTCCTGGAAAGTTTGAGGTTGTAAAAAAACAAAGTGGTGCAGCAGCGTTTGTGCTGGTGGGAGACCAGCTTTTTGCTCTGGGCTGCAGTTTCCGAGGCGGCTGCCTGCCTTGTAAATCAAAGGCAAAAATTTGTTAAATGTCACATCACTCATTATTACCAGGGTGAAATAAAAGGGGTGAGCGTGGTGGTTTGGGGGTTTTGGGGCTGCTCTTACTGTATTCGTAACGCATTTGGACTTTTGGTCCGTTACGTCTGAAAGGTTCTGGTGTGATATGTGGATTACGCATCAGTTTTATTTAGTTACAGCGGGAGAGTTGCAGAGGTTTATAGGCTTGAAATCATGCGTTCGCTGTCCATACAAACCACACTCACACACTCAGAGAAAGGGAGAGCCATCACCTTCTGCAGCCCTGAGGATCTGGAGATTATTAGAGGCACTGCAGGGTAGAGCCGTGCCAGGCCGCCGGTTTTGCTTTCAGAGGATGGGTGGAGTTGCTCAGTGCCTCAGAGCGCCCAAATAAACAATTCACCCACTGTTTGCATGTGTGTGTGGGTGTGTGCGCATGTCTTCCACCTCACGACTTCCACCTGTAATGATTCCATATAAACGTTGGCTCGGTTATTAAGCAACTTCTTTAGTATCTCGCAGGTTGTTAGTTCGTGAGTTCAGTCCCTTGACTGCCATTGCTCTTAACATTTGACATGAAGCCAGTGCCAAATTTGGAACAGTGGGGAAATTTTCCAAAACAAAACTACCAGTTCCTGGCATCTGTTCTAGCAGTTCTGCTGGTCTGGATGTGACTCCTGGTGAAGCCAGAGCTGTGTCTAAAAGTGGCCAGAGGAATCATCTGCCCACGTAACAAATAATCACTTATACAGTGAAGTCTCTGAATTCGAAAAATGAACATTGAACAGGCTGTTTGAAGTTTATGCACCCAAATATGAACAAAACCAGTTAATAACTAGAGAGGTGCATTTCCTGAAGAAAATGCGAGTGTGATTGCCACTCTGCAATGGCCGACCCTTAGTGTACCTCATGGGCCCAAAGGGCATCACATCAAACCAGGGTGCCCCCAGGACCAAGCCTGCCGGATTTCGTGACCGTAGGTCAAAAAACTGACTGAGTTACGGTCATTGGCCTGCCAGGGGACCCAGTTCCCAGCCAGGGTCCAAAGGGTCCCCATGGGCATCACATGTCACCTCAGATTGCACCCAGGACCAAGCCTGCCAAATTTTGTGGCTGTAGCTCAAAAACTGACTGAGTTATGATTCGTTAACTTTGGGCCCATTCATTTCCTATGGGAAAATTTGGGACCGGACCGCCCTATACAAGCGCACCATTCCCGACCCGACCGGACGCAATGGCGATGGACGGGGTCGATATCTCGAAAGTGCGGCAGTTGAAAGCCTGACAAAAACGTGGATTAATAAAAAGAAGAAGGAAGGAAGAAAAATAAGACTTTCGGATAATATAGGTCATATAAAGGTCATACTGCATTTGGTTTATTATTGCCACCTACTGGACTGGATTACGTGCATAGTCTTTGGAAGATCACTTTATTATAATTAGTGTGATTGCCTATAAAAACAATTCACACTAATTATAATAAAGTGATCTTCCAAAGACGATGCACATAATCCAGTCCAGTAGGTGGCGATAATAAACCAAATGCAGTATGCTAATCAACATAAAACACCTCATCATAGGCAGAATATAGGTGGACGTCGCATTGACCACTGGATCACACGTCAATGTCGTCGCCATATTGGTCCAGGCAACTTCTCATAATTCTCCAAAGACTGTATTGGAAAAAGGTCCAGGGTTCAAATCAAACCTCTGCCAAGCCACCACTGTTGGGTTCTTAAGCAAGACCTATAACCCACAATTACTTGGATTGTAACAGTTGCAAGTCACTATGTGTAAAGGCCTGTACTAAATGCCCTCCCTCCACCACTGTTGGGGTTCTTAAGCAAGACCCTATAACCCACAATTACTTGGATTGTAACAGTTGCAAGGTCACTGTGTAAAGGCCTGTTACTAAATGCTTTACATGTGTGTTTCAAAAAAAAAAAAAAAAAACAGAAAAAAAGATGCCTGATTCTAGTCTAATAAATAATATATTAAAAACATAATAGTAATAAATAGTACATGTAGTATAGTTTTTTAATAGTATATAATAGTAATATAGAATTCACTATTTATACACTGTATTATGCTACTATTTATACTATTGTCAATCTATTATATTGTTAATTATATTATTTTTTTAGACTGCATCTTATTGGCTAATATGTTGTACTGTATATTTTAACTGGAGTCAAAACATTTTTGTACTCCGTAGATCAAAAGTCTTGAATCGGTTGAGATATAATTTGGTTATTGTGCAGTTTAACCAGAAAAAAACACTGCTCCTCCGTTCACTTGTATTTGTTCACAAGCCAGTCTTGCCTGGACCAATATGGCGGACGGGTTGACGTATGGCAGCCAATGCAGTGTCTAGGTATATATGTCTATGATCATAGCATATTGTGTATATTGTATCAGTCTAAGGGTGGGATTTCAGACACCCCTTCATCTCGTGACCGCTGTCCTAGTGATGAGACGTGCCAAAACTGTTTTTTCCACTTATTTACTGTCTTTATATTTAAGTTATTTCAATATTATATTTCCTTTATTTTATTGGTTATTATTGTATTGCATTCCTTTGCTTTATTCATTGTTTTAATTATTAATTAAATAAAAATGTAGGCTTAAAATCAATCAGTTGGGGTTGTGAACACACTAATACTATTTACATTTTGTTATGGAGAAATTTGATTCCGACTGAGTTCTGAGGTTCTGCTGTAAAGCCATTTTTGGAGCATTCATTTTCTTCTAACTTTTCTTTCTGGCCATCAAAAATGCACTGTTTGTTTGGAAACGAGTCACCTTGCATGTTTAAGGAGGTAGTAACTTCAGGCTCCTGCAGATGGCGTTGCACGAGGAGGACTGGGCTATAAATACCTGCAGGCTGTGTGACAGGATTCACAGATTGAGAAGAGGTGGTACAGTGCAGTGAATGTTTCGGTGGATGTGTGGAAAATGGGTCACAAAGCAGATGTTAATGATGGGCAAAAAGGAGTGATTGCATTTTTTGTGTGGTTTGTTCAAAATGTACAGCCTAACACACAATGCAGAACCACAGACCACTACAGACCTGTCAAACGCCCACAGACCAACACAGGTTCTACATGGTACTACAAACCACCACAAATAAGAGTGTACTGTGTATTACACACTGTTTTCCTGAGGTTGGGAACTCACGGTGACCTTTGACGAAATGATAATGATGCAGTCTGTGTCTGTCTTTGAGCTAATCTGTCATTATTGCTCATGTGCTTGTGTGTACTTGTCATTTCCCTGATGGATAGATCTACACAGACTGGGCCAATCACTACCTGGTGAAGTCGGGGCATAAGCGTTTGATCAAAGACCTGCAGCAGGACATCACAGACGGGGTTCTGCTGGCTGAGATCATCCAGGTTGTAGGTAATGTTTCTCAACTAGTCAACAGTAATCTGGATGTACAACATAGTTATGCCTCTCGTCTCAATCGAAGTTGACTACTTGTACAGAAGGAGCTAATGCAGCGGTACCTCGGTTCTTGTTATTTATCCGTTCCAGAAGGCGTGTCGAGAATCGAAAACGAAGTACAGAGCAAATGTTTCCCATGAGGAATAATGTAAATTGAATGAATTCGTTCCAGATCCCCAGAAAATCCCCCTGTATGAGGCATTGTCAGCATTAATGGAGCTGTACTGTACAGGAGCTCCCTGGTTTATGATGGGGATATGTTCAAATCCATCATAAGATAAATATATCATGAACTGATGAGTTTAATAGTCTGTACTGTATGCCGAGTACTTCAAGTACTTCTATCACATCTACACCATCAGTGACATCACACAGATGTCCCAGTGTGATTTTGGACATCTCGGATGGAAAATTAGTCTCTGTTCCCTTCTGTCCAACTTGGTTAATCTGTCTTTACTTTTTTCTTTTTATAACTGGGTAACCAGTTCAGCTAGGGTTTGTTTTTGATGGGATTGAGGTTTGGTGATTTGAATTAGGCGACTTCAATCCACAAATGAATCCCATCCCTAGAAAGTTCATTCAAATTTGTTTTGCTTTGCAACAGCTTTGAGTCTTTTCACCTTCTGTATTTTTTTTTAACCATCCACTCTAATCTTGTTTCTGTGTCAAGCTAACGAGAAGATCGCAGATATCAACGCGTACCCCGAAAGTCGTACTCAAATGGTAAGTGTTTGTACCGCGGCATAACCCCGGCTGTCCACAGACCTTGGGTACTAGAAAGGCGCTATATAAATATAACTTCTTATTATTACTGAGTCATTCTGCCAAATGGGTGTAATTTTCTCATTCTTAAATTAAAGTTCATTTTCTATGTTTTTAAACCCCGAGTCTAAAAACACACACATTTTAACTATTCATAACGAGTCAAGGTCAATCTCGGGCGACTTTTATTTTTTACATGGTTTCTCCTTTACTGTTTTCAGCAAATTCTGATGATTTACCAAAAATGTATTTTTTTTCAATAAACAAATAGTTTGGGTAACAGGATATTAAGTTGAGTGACCACCTCAGTCGTAGTTAAAAGAACATCAAAGATAGAAAACAAAATGAGAGAGAACTTACTTTTGGTCTTCCCATGATCTCCAGCAGATCCAAATAATCCAGCTTCCTATAGATCCTGTGACTTGTGGAATGTTTTTTAATTTTCAGAAGTGGGAATATGTTAGAGTAACAGGAATGAGTGAAACCCTGGCTAAAATCTGCCTTTTAAAGTAAAATTTTATGGATTTCTTATGGAAAAAAATGTTTCATGTTTAAGGCATAGATGGAATATGGGGTGACACAGCTATAAGAGAGAATATTTCTGAATTTTCTTTGTTTGAGTCATTATAGTTCAATGTAAATTGTGATATTAGAAACCAGGAACAGCTAAAAGATACTTTTTTTCCGTGTTCTAGGAAGTTTTTTTAAAGTAAAGTTTTCAATTATATACTTTAAAACTGAATTTGAATCACAGTGCAGGACACTTAGCCTAATAATACATTTTAAAGTAAATTATATTAATTATCTATACAGTACATGTAATGTTTTGGGGACGGAAATGGCACCCTACGACATTCCACCAGACTTTACTCTCACATACTACAGAATTGGATAGATGATTACAGGCTTCTGCAAGCCACCATGGACTTCTACAGGCTAGTCTATACCACCACAAACTCCTGCAGATTACCACAGACCTCTGCAAACCACCTGAGACTTCTGCAGACGACCACAGATTTTTACAGACCAACACAAGCTTCTGCAGACCAACAGAGACCATGACAGACCACCACAGACGTCTAGAGACTGCTGTAGATTTTTCACAGTGGCTGTGCTGATCTGGATAAGTACCTTCGTTGACAAAAAACTTAGCATGCAGTTCTGTCTCGGGCAGATATGTAAATAACAGGTGTGCTCTGATTAGACACTGGGTCTTGCCACAAGAGGCTGTAAAAGTGCTTCCCCCGCTGCTAAAAAGGCTCTTAGAAGCTACTTCTGGGGAGGGTACCTCTTGGTGAGAGATCATTTCTGCTAGACATGCCTCTGCAACACATTTGGCGAGCATTGTCCTGCTGATAAATGCCAGTCCTGCCATGAGACAATACATGTGGCCGGAGGATGTCCTCCACGTATCGCTGATCCGTTAGTGTCCCTCGTATCACTACTAGGGCTGACACTGTCATGTGTTTCATCTCTAAAGTTGATTAATTGGGAAATTAATCAAAATGACCACCCTGCTTTTTCAATGATGTGCCCCCCCTCAAAGTCTGTCAACTGGGCAAAATGCCTTTGAGTGCGTCGTACAGGCATGTCTAGAAGTCAACGATCTCTGGTTGGATGTTGGACTCATGAACATTAACATTAGCCAATGTGAGAGAGGCCTTCAGTTGCTTAGAAGTTACCCTGGGCTCCTTTGTGACCTCGCCAACTATTACACGCCTTGCTCTTGGAGTGATCTTTGTTGGTCGACCACTCCTGGGGAGGGTAACAATGGTCTTGAATTTCCTCCATTTGTACACAATCTGTCTGACTGTGGATTGGTGGAGTCCAAACTCTTTAGAGATGGTTTTTGTAACCTTTTCCAGCCTGATGAGCATCAACAGCTTTTTCTGAGGTCCTCAGGAATCTCCTTTGTTCGTGCCATGATACACTTCCACAGACATGTGCTGTGAAGAGCAGACTTTGATAGATCCCTGTTCTTTAAATAAAACAGGGTGCCCCCTCACACCTGATTGGCATCCCATTGATTGAAACACCTGACTCTAACTTTACCTTCAAATTAACTGCTAATCATAGAGGTTCACATACTTTTGCCACTCACTAATGTGTCTCATTTGTTTAACTGGGTTCTCTTTATCTACTTTTAGGACTTGTGTGAAAATCTGATGATATTTTAGGTCATATGCAGAAATATAGCAAGTTCTAAAGGGTTCACAAACTTTCAAGCACCACTGTACATATCTGCCTGAGACCGAACTACATGCTGAGTTTTGCAGCGATCCGACATTTCTATCTGGGTGTGTTATTTTTGTGCGTGTGTTCCACATTCACGGGGTCCTGCACCCCTAACCCCTGCAAGCGTGGAGACTGACTGTACGTTATATTTTTACAGACCACCACAAACATCACGAGACCATAAAAGGGAATGTTCCCTCTCTACACAATTCCAGATGTGTCTCTTCTTTGCTGGCACAATGTTGAAATGTGACCTTAAAGAGGAAGGTGTGTGTGACCACACGGCCATTTATATTCCACCCTGTACTACCAAGGGGACTTGTGTACACATTCATACACTCACACACTCACAGTAGGAAAAGGGCTAAACGGGTCATAAAGTCTGAAGCGACTCATTGAGCTCCATCTGCCCCTGATTTCAACCTGGCAGTTACACAACATTACAGTTAAACACACACACACACAGAGCTGCATGCTGTTGATGAAGATTTCTCAGGAGTGTGTGTGTGTGTGTTGTAATAAATCTGTTCAGTGGCTGCAGGTTCATAACGCTGGTTTAATGGTGTGTGTTACAGATCGAGAACATAGATGCCTGTCTTGGGTTTCTGGCGGTTAAAGGGGTGAATATAAAGGGACTCTGTGCTGAGGGTAAGTGTGTGTGTGTGTGTGTGTGTGGGAGCAGACAGGCAACAGAAAGCAGGCTGGGAATTTGTCAAGTGGCTTCAATTTCATACATAGTATTTGAACTGATCATTAATTTGATTAATTAATTTTAATTATACAGTGCTTGAAAATACATGTATATTATCTCTCATACATTGCTTTTATAATTATTCTTGTTTTTCTTCTTACACACATTTTTCGACACCAAAACATTAGAGTGTTTTGGAGTCGATCCGTTTTTTTTTTAATGTTTTTTTTATTTTATTTTTATTTTTATTTTTTAATTTAAAATCTCCCATAGAAATGCATTGACAGAATGTTCAGATTCAAATTTCAACCACAAAAATTCTAATTGTAACTGAAATCGATGATGTCACCACATAGCACTCAGTGACACGTACCCGCATGAGGCCAAAAGTATTAGGACATGCACCCTCTTGAAGCCAAAAGTATTAGGACGCATACTGCATGAGTCCAAAAGTATTAGCACTGTGACGCATACCCGCATGAGGCCAAAAGTATTAGGACAGGCCGCCGCATGAGGCCAAAAGTATTAGGACACGCACATGGCCACGCACAAAAGCATTAAGATGAATAATACTAATACTTTTGGCCACGTGTGGGGTTGTGTCCTAATATTTTTTCTGTCTAGTTTTGGAGTCAATCCGATTTAATCATTTTTAATAGATTTAAGTTTCAAAATTAAAAATTTCCCATAGTAATGTGTCAACAGAATGTTCAGATTCAAATTTCAACTGACAACAAATTCAAATTGTAACTGAAATTGATGATGTCACCACAGAACACTGAGATACATACCCTCATGGGGGCAAAAGTATTAGGACATGCACGCTCATGAGGCCAAAACTATTAAGATGCATCCCGCATGAGGCCAAAAGTGTTAGGACACGCCCCTGCATGAGGCGAAAAGCATTAGGACATGCACATGGCCAAAATTATAGGGACACGCCCCCGCACAAAAGTGGTTGTGTCCTAATACTTTTGCTGTCTAGTTTTGGAGTAGATCTGATTTAATTATTTTTAATAGATTTAAGTTTAAAAATTAAAAATCTCCCATAGAAATGCATCGACAGAATGTTCCGATTCAAATTTCATCCGACAAAAATTTAACTGAAATCGATGAGGTCATCATAGAGCACTGTGTCTGTGACACATACCCGCATGAGGCCAAAAGTATTAGGACACGCCCCAGCACGAGGAGAAACAATATTAGAACACGCACAGCGAAAAGTATAGGTATGTACCCCGCACACGGCCAAGAGTATTGAGATGCCTAATATTAATACTTTTGGCCATGTGTGGGGGTGTGTCCTTAAACCTTTGCTGGCCATGTGGTCAAAAGTATAGGGACACACCCCCGCACGCAGCCAGTGGTATTGGGACATAAACCATATTTTTTCAATTTGCCACATTTCAAGCATTGTTGTAGTTAATTAGGAGATGCAGGTCTAGTATCTAGTTCCTGTTACAATTGACAAGCATCTCAATTGTCTAGCCCCTTTTCCTTGCAGCCCTTAAAATAAAAGTAAAAAGTTTTGTTGCGGTTGCTTTTTCAAAAACGGTTTGTCTCTGATAAACTAAAACAGTTAATTCCAGAGTATATGGTTTAAACAATATTTTAAAAACAAAAACACAGCAGCCCCCCCTTTGCCTCGCAAATGGTCTGATCCACTTTCTCTCTCCTTCACAAGCGTGGGAATGACAGTCTAAGTTTATGTTAAAATGTACAGTTTTTTTGGTTAAAAAAAGCAGAGTTGCTCTGATTGTAGAATCGCCCCTGATGAGCAGTTTAGGGTTAAGGGACGCCCTTAAGGGCCATGGTCCTTTGGCAGAGACGAGATTTGAACTCCCAGCCTTTCAATTAGTCCTTTCCAAAGCCCGAACCACGAAGCCGCCCCCATCCTATTTTTAAAGTATGCAGACGATCCTTGTAACTACCATATCCGACCACGTTAGCCACACCGACGCTAGGTGCACAAACTTCAGCCTACATGTATGCATTTACATTTCTATCATTTAGCAAACGCCCCGAATCAGAGCAAAAGCCTTAACCGCTGAGCAGAGCCTTGAGCTTAGCCTTAACCACTGACCCACCGCTTCCCACATTCCTTAAGGACATATTAAAGGAGTAACATGAACAAAGTAGCTACCAGTAAAGGAAGCAAATAAAACCGTTTGAGCATTAGCGGCACGTTTGAAGCTGAAGCCCTGCTGGTTCTTGCTTTCAGAGATCCTCAGTGGCAATCTGAAAGCCATCCTGGGTCTGTTCTTCAGCCTGTCGCGCTACAAACAGCAACAACAACAGCATGCTGCAGTGAAAGAAACCAACAGCGACACCCAGGCAACTATAGCGTCGTCTGTGCACAGCACCCATGCCCCCTCCTGCCCTCTGCACAGGAACGGGCAGCTAAACAGCAGTGCTTCCAAAGCTGGAGAAGATATGCAGTCCAGGTATGAAGAGTTTTAACGCACTGCACCCCGAATTCTCGTGTTCTGCTCTAGTTAATTAGCATTCCACAGATATACGTTGTAAAAAAAAATCCGAAAAATATTGCATTGAACTGTATTGTTTATCATAAATTACTATGAAAAACATAATTTACTTTAATCACGTCTTGTATCAGTTACATTTACAGCATTTAGCAGACGCCCTTATCCAGGGTGACTTCCAGTTGGTACTGTCTTACAGTCCAAGCAATTGTGGGTTAAGGGTCTTGCTCAAGAACCCAACAGTGGCAGCTTGACGGAGGTGGGATTTGAAACCTGGACCTTCTGGTCCATAGTCCAGTACCTTACCCACTAGGCTACCACAGTCCCAATTTCAGTATCATTCCAAATTCCTCATGCTAATGCTTGATTCTGCTTCACACACCATGTTCTTTTCTGCTTTCTCTTTTCTCTGTTTTCCATCCGTACATGTTGTCCGTGCAGAAAATCTTCTCGGAGTAAATCTCTCAAGCTATCTGCCTTTTCCATAAAGTGCACTAGGTCAGAACTGTACACACACCGCTTTAATAACAGTACTGACTAACGCATGATCTCGTGTACTGTGTGTGTGTGTGTTCGTTCATTCTATTTGGTGCACTCGCTCCCTCTAGTGGTGTTTTTGTTACTGTAACCACTGTAAGCTCAGAGAAGCACGTGAATGGCTCTGTGAGAGTGTTTGCACTGTTTTTGGTTCATCTGCTCTCTCTTGTGGTGCTTGTGTGCTACTGTAATGACTTTCGTCTTGTGAACTCTCTGGATGTATGTGCGCGCGCCGCGGGCTCTATTTTTGTGCACTTGCTCCCACTAGTGGTGGTTGTGTGGTATTATGATGACTGTAGACTGAGAGAAACATCTGAAACTCCTGAATTGTGTATTTTCTGGTGCATTTTGTCTTACTGTAATGTCTTGTAATGAAGCATGTGATACTCCTGAATGGTTGTGTGTGTGTGTGTGTGTGTGTGTGTGTGTGTGTGTGTGTGTGTGTGTGTGTGTGTGTGTGTGTGTGTGTGCTACTGTAATATCTTCAGGCTCACAGCAGCATGTGAGTCTCCTGAATGGTTGTTTTGTTCGGGTTCATATGATAACCTGAAGCATCTGAAGTTCTTTTATATATCACTGAATCAGAGTTTAGCTTCACTAACAGCTGGTTTTCTTGTTCATGAAGGAACTTTGAGAGGGTTGTATAGTTGTGTGTAACCTGTATGTTCGTGTGTTAGGTTACCGGGTCCATCTGTCCAGTCCAGGAGGTCGAGCAGCAGCAGCAGCAGCAGACGCAGCCAGAGCTTCAACCATCGGGATGAAGCCAAACCCCAGATGCTAGCCTGCTTGGAGTACACAGGTACTTAAACTCCTCCACCCATTCTAAGATCCATGGACCATTCTCAGGCCTGGATCAGTGCTGGGTTTGATTTGGCGTGTTTTCCAAATTATTCACTCACACACTGTTTGCTGTGAGTTTCTGGAGGTTTCGCAGTAAATCATGGTGTTTTTAGGGGATGGTGGGGCATGACTGCTCTCTCTTCTGTAGGTTTTTAGCTTATTCTACTGCACATAGAATATAAAACAGCAGATCATATATATAGCAAAGGCTCTGTAGGGTTTACTTCTTGCAAAATTACACAAAATATAAAGGAATCAGGATGATTGAAACGGCTGTGGAATGTAAACAGGTTTTTGTGCAACCTGCAATGTATTAGAAACAGAACTTAAAGAGATGTGATTTTTGGAGCAAGTCTTTCCCCCCTGGTAAGACATACCTTGAATCCAGTGATGTAATCATTTCTCTAAACCCGTCTCTCTGGACTGGACTTTTTTACAGCGTTCGTAATATCGCTGCACGTTCAAATCCATCATAAGATGAATGGACCATGAACTGAGGAGTTTGTGTTTTATAGAGGGTCTATGCTGTATCATAGCAGAGCCTATGATAAGAAATAAGTATGCTATTGTTTAAAACATTTACATTAAACTACAGTTGGGTTGATCATTAACACAAAGCTTATTTTATAATAGTGTTGAAAAATCTCATGTAATTTAGTGAGTCATGGATTGAAAGTGAAAAGTAAAAGCACTTGCTGTATTGGTGGACTCACGGCTCTAGCATAACTGCTAATGCTAACTGCAGCCTGTCTGTGTGTTCTGGAGCATTACGTTCCTGTTTCCTCTTCAGCTGGCAGTCAATACAACCCTTTTAGGATCAATGGAGACTCATTAGCATTAAGGATCCAGTACTGCAGATGAAAAAAGTGGAAATCTTCACTGAGCAACGGGTTTTGTGAATCTGAATCACTGTGTACTGAATCGGGAATCATGAATTGTGAATCGAGTTTTGGCTGAAAGGACTTGACTCGTACAATTTAAGCAAGGGCGCCGAGTACCGAGCAAATGACATGAACCGAGACACTTTTCTAGTCAAAATGGGTCGAGAACCGAATTCGACGAGTTCAGAGGTGGTCTAGAACCGAGGTACCACTGTATAGCCTTTCTTTTTTTTTGGATCTCTGGTCTCACTTTCTTTACCTTCCATCTCTGTTTTCTGTGCTTTAATCTGACACAATCTTTCCCAGCTGTTAATGACTTATGCTAGGCTGGCCTGTGTACCCAGCATGCCGTTCGGCAATGCCATTCTCCTCAGCACTCACTAGTGAGTAATTTATAGTGGCGAACAATATATTTTCTGCCTATTGAAGCCTTACAGCTGTTGTTTCTGCTATGCTATGGTATGGTGCTACTCTGTGAAAAATTCATACCATAGAGGAAATAAACCAGTATACAGTCCAGCACTATCTGAATGCTTGGGATTTCTAAGAATGATGGCTCTATATTAATGTTTTTATTAAGTTTATACACATTTAATCCAATTTAAGTTTCCATTTAAGGGGATGGGAGATGGTGGTTGGAACTGCTAGCACTTGTAGGACAAACACTTTTATCCCCTTGGTTTGCTAAAATTGATCTGCTAAAACTAAGCACTATACAACTAATACTAGAACCGATTAAAATATTGACTAATTAACCGTTTCATTGTTTGTTATTCTTCTTTGACCCTAAGAAATAGTTCCTCCATTAATTCAGCACTACACATAGGAGTGGTCAGTATTCAGCAGAATGCATTTATTACTTTTTGATAGGGACGCACCAATTATTGAATTTCTTGGGCCAATATGATAACCGATTTTTGTGGCTGATACTGATATTTACACTAATATAAACTAATTAGTGTGTTTACAAGACGTTCCCATTATAATCTGTGTATGAAGTGCTCTTAAAAACTGGATCAGTAATTCATTTTACACAGCAATATATAATCGGTAAATCAGACAAGACTCGAAGGAGAAATGGTTTTGTTCCATTTTATTTAGCTTTTTAATTGGTACGGGCAACAACAAGCGCAGTTAAGCGTATAACAAAGCTTAGGACTGAAGATCAAAGAAAGAGTTTAATTGCATCCATAACCCCACAATCAGCCAAAAGAAATGTTAATAAATAAATGTAGGCCTATAATAAATATCAGCTAATATTCTGATATCGGGCCGATGACAGGAACTGAAAAAAATCCATATATTGGCAAATAACATATCAACTGCCGATATATCGTGCATCACTACTTTCTAATCGTTCAAAACACTGATTTTATTCTTGTCTTCTAGTCTTCAGATCTTTTCCTCAACTATTTCCCCTCATTCTGCACTCCATATCCCATAATGACAAACTGAAAACTTTAATGAATAACACAATTTCAGTATGACCTGTAATTAAAAACAGTTAATTAAGCAAAAGGACACTTTCATAAATGTCTTAAATGTTATAAATTATTTTTTTTTTGGTGCCAGAGCGCCGATATTTCTTTAGCCGCCCAGGTGCGCTACAGGTATACAGTTTCTGATTGTAGCCATCTGCTGACTGTAAATGAAAGTTGTGTGTGTGTGTGTGTGTTGCTGCAGCTGGTAGCAGTATGCAGTCATTCATTGTCCTTTGATTCGGCTTTAATTAAAGAGCGAGAGAGAAAAAGAAAGGCTGTGAGAGAGTGAAGGAGAGAGAGCAGGATAATGAGAGCTTGTAATGAAAAGAAAGCAGAGAATGTGAATGCGGGTGGTGAACGTGTGTTCATACTCATGGAAGAATTTACAGTTGAACACAATTAAGTAGTGATTCATGTCAGAATTTGGGACAGCGTTCAGTTTGTGGTGACCATGATGTCATCATATGCACACAGTCAGAACAGCTCTGATGCCGACAGGACAGTTAATCATTGATTTTCCACACTGCAGCCAGGATTTTGTGTGTGTGTGTGTGTGTGTGTGTGTGTGTGTGTGTGTGTGTGTGTGTGTGTGTGTGTGTGTGTAAGAGTAAGCACCGACTTGGCTGAAGCGCGTGAATGAAAGCCAGCATGTTGCCACCACCGGTACTTTTTGCTCCTCTTAGGTTTGGATTGTTACTGCTGATGATTGAGATTTTATTGGGGTGTGTGTGTGGGTTAAGTTTATATATCATTGTGAGGACCAAAGGGCCCTACAATTCTAGAAAGCTGTCAAGTTTTTCACCATGTGGGGACATTCTGCTCATCTCCACAAGGAAAATTACATTTTAATAGTAATTCGGTGGTTTAGGTTTTCATTAACAATGGCTTACAAAATAACCTAGAGATTTGCTTTACGTTACTGAGGTCAAGGTTAGGATTAGGTCTCATTGTGGCATTAATTAGCTACAGTAATATTATGTCTTTTGAAAGTCCCCAGATTTGTGTGTGTAACCTCTAAGTAATGTGTAATTTCGACTTTTCTCTCAGTGTCTGTGTGAAATCTCTTTCGAGGTCGGCTCTTAGCTATTCCAGGTGTTCACTGCCTGCCTGGATCTGTGTGGAATTTGTGTGCAGCATGAACTGAATGGGCTCTGCTTCGGTTTGCTGTGTTATTGTGTTATGAAGCAGTGTTGTCGACAGTCTTATGCAGTAACACGTTTGGTTGATTTTCTGCACCCCCAAAGCAGAAAAATGGGACCGTATGGAAAATGCATATTAAAGAAAGTTTCTTGCATTTAATTTGAATTTCAAATAGGGGATTCTACTAAACTAAACCATAACTGTACTAAAACTATATTAAACTAAGGATAATGGTTTTCGGAATTCTACAAGGCGAGCATTTAGTTTGCATTTGCGCCTTCATTTTACAGAAATGCGAATGGAATATTTATTTAGCAGCACTTGAGCGAGACGAGATTTTGACCTGCTGAGCTCTCTTACCAAATGTTCATCGGGTCTGTCTGAACATTTAATGAGTGCCTAAATATTGAAGGCGTTATTAACACTTACTGTAGGGCACACACACTTATTGACCAAAAAAAAACCTCACCAAGAAGTTGTTGGAATCTAATGAAGCTTTATCTGTATGAATGTAATGATGTATGCACGTGATTACAATATTAGAACGACAGGTTAAGTTTATTGGGGAAAACTGTACAATTGAAAGGAGGCTCTAGTTACCCTGTTTGGCCGCCTCTAGCCTGGATACCAGATGATATACAGTAGGGCATGGAGGCATACAGGTTCTGTACGGTATCCTGTGGCACATTTGCCCACAGATGTTACAGCTGGGACTGTAGATCCTCCACATTCGTAGTATACTGCTGAGCTGTTAGTGTCCCTTGTATCACTACTAGGGTTGACTGTTGTATGCGATGGCTTCCCAGATCATCACACCAGCAGTTGGGGCAGTGTGTCGCTCCACAGCAAAGGCAGGATGGAAGCGCTCACCAAGAGGCCTCTGTACTTGAACCCGACCATCGTCAGATCCCGAACGGAACCTGGATTCGTTGCTAAAGATGATATGGTTCCAGTTCATAGCAGTTCAGGTTTCTCGTTCATGGCACCACTGCAAATGAAGGTGACAGTAGCTGGCTGTCAGTGGCAGGACACGTAATGGGTGCCGTGACAACAAATTTCCTCCTGAAGTGAAGGTGCCACCTGTCTCTGGAACTGTACTGTGTAAATGTGCAAAGGTCTCGGACTTGGCCGTCCAGTGTATGGGCTAAGATTGTATCAGCTGTAAGTGGCTCTGGAAGATCTGGTAAATGACTAAATGTAATGCATCACATAATATGCATATATATTGGTACCATATACTGTATCACAGTCACAGTGACCCTGATTTGGTACTTGAGCAGAGAGCCTGTAAGCCCTTGTTAGCATTGTGGCCATTTGACCCACTTTTCTGTGTGTGAATGGACATTTGGCTCAAATACAGTAGCTGCACATCACATGATCTAGTCCAATTAGTCTTCTAGCACTCTTCTAATACTTATTTTAAATATAAAACAAACAAATGTAGTTTCCTTTTTTTAAAGGAGAAACTCCAAGACTTTTTGCAGGATGCATTTCTGCCATTGTGTGTTTTTTCCTCCAAGTTATTAGCCAAATGAATTGAAATGAAATATAACACATCATATATTTTTGAAGCCACACATGAGTCATGCGTGTTGTGTAAGCAGCTTTTCGTTCGAGGACCTTTCCGACAGAAACAAGCCCACAAAACAGATCCACACCCCTGTTCACTGGTTAGGTTGGAGTTCTGAAGCAGAAGCAGTTGGTCATTTTCTTTCCTAAACCCTTCGTACATGCAGATACCGATAGGCTAAGAAGGTGAACCCAGGCTTCATGTGAAATATGGGACTGTGTGAGATGATCTGGGTGATGTGATTAGTATTATGTTCTCTGATTAGATTATACTTTTGGACGTCTCTGGAGGTGAGTTGGAGCTGTGGATTTTAAAATCATAATTGAAGTGACTGTTTTGTGTTGCCAGGATCTTAGAATTCACATCCTCTACTGGTATAACCCATAGATCATGTTATGTAAAGAGTACTCCAGCATTCCAGCTTAAACTGTCTGGTTCATCTGTACCATGGGCGATGAATTTCTGTACATTTATCTCTACTGATGGAGGGGGAAATATTGGACTACTAAGGACATGGTAGTGTAGATGTTAAGGGACTGGATTATGGACCAGAAGCTTCAGGGTTCAAGGTCTAACTTGGATTGTGAGTCTGTGAGTCGTAAAAGTTTCTCTGGCTAAGGCTGTATGCTAAATATCTAAAGTAACTAACTCCCAGTCCATTATGGGACTCTGGTAGCCTAGTGGTTAACATACTGGACACTGAACAGCTGCCAGTGTTGGGTCCTTGAGCAAGACCCTTAATCTACAATCGCTTGGATGGTACGATTGTATAAGCCGAAAGTCGTTCTGGATAAGGGCGTCTGCTAAGTGACTAAATGTAAATGTGGTGTCTTGCCACTGGCAACTTCCTTTTATGACTGGAGTTGCATCTCCTTTAATTCATATGGGTATTTCTGATTTATTGACATCATTTCAATTGTATTTAATTGTTGCACATTGTCCTTATGGTTCCTCATCATCTCAAGATCTCAATCTGTGTGTGTATTCTTTCCTCTAACAGATAAATCAAGTCCATCTCCCATAATGGTGGATCAAGAGCCCCCCAGTTCTCCTGTTCCTCCACGTAGCAGCAGCACCAGCACCAAAGGATGGAGGAGCAAATCACTCAGTGCCAAGCATACTGCCACGTCTTCCATCCTGTCCCCCAAACAGTCTGCGTCTGCCTCCCTGGAGACTCCACCCAATGTCCTGGCCCAGAAGTCCATGCTGGACAAGCTGAAGCTCTTTAACAGCAGGCCTTGTTCTCAGGAACCCAGCATCACTTCCATGGAAGATCCAGAAGCTTTAAAGCCAGAGCTGAATCAACCTGATATTTTTCTGGTCCATCCTGAAGGCAGCCAGCAAACTGTCACGCAGAGTTCTAAGCTCGCTCTGAAGGGCATGGCTCAGAGGACGTTGGGTAGGACTCTGGTGCCCAAACTAAAGGTTTGTGATAAGGACAAGGGAAAGCAGAGAGGGAAAGAGAAAATAACCAGACGATCTTCGGGCATGGACCAAGATCAGACGAGAGAAGAAAGGGATGACACCAGGACCGAAACCCAAGCTGACATCAGGAAAACTAGTTTGATCCCCAAAGGAGGCAAGGGAAGTCACAATGCTAAACAGGAAGGTTCCTCACAGAGTGGGATTCCCAAACCAGGGCAAATTAGCAAGAACTTGGCAATGGCAAAGACGCTTCCGAGTGGAAAAGGTGAGCACAGTCGCGGATTTAAGGCCGGAGCAGCTGCCACAATGCATCGATGTCCAGTGGAGAGCAAGACTTCAAGCTTTGCTTCTAGTTTAGCGCCATCGGGAGAGCAGAGTCAGTCCGGCAACACAACTAGCGTGCAGCTTCCTCAAACTCAACACAACCACCCCAACACAGCTACAGTCGCCCCCTTCATCTACAGGTGCTTATTTGTATAATCCATAGGTTTGATCAAATCTAACTGTGATGGCAATTGGTTACCTGATGACTTTTTTGTTTCGTAGGTCTCAGACGGATATGACTACCACCGGGGTGATCGAGGGAGCAGAGAGAAGGAAAGGGAGAGAGGTTCTCCAGCCCAAATCCATCCACACATCTCTGGAAAGCCTGACGGGTAAAAACAGCTCGGATTAGAGAGTTTAGAGGAGTCCAGTCTGTAAAATACAGTCGTACACAGATTTTTGTGGCACACTTAGTCGAATTATATGCATTGTTTGTTTTCGAAATAAAATGATATGTAATGTAGGGGCACCCTGTTTTGGTCATGTGACAATCGCAGATCCACCCCGAGGAGCACTGACTCATGAACCAGCCCTCCAAGAGTAAGATAATCCAGTGTATACACACTGAGACTGGAAACTGTACAGAGGGTACAAGGGTGCCAGTCACTCACCAGACCTGGACCTTTAATTGAATAAAGCAGTCCTGTTCAGCTCCACAACATCTTTCACAAGGGGTTTCTCTCTTAAAACCTGTCACATCCAGGTTGAAAGCTAGTTGTGGATTAATTTGACACGTGTTGGAAGCACTTTTGAGATCTGCAGCCTGTCCGAGTTGCCTGTCTGATCTAAATTCCGGGGGAAGAACCTGAAGTGTCTTTTGAGCATTCTGTGTCAAGCTGGTTGAATCCCACAGCGCTGGTGTTTTACTGAATCCAGAAAGAGAAAAGGAGCTGGTTTGCATGATAAAAGCTGTGCATGGCAAGGGGTTGCCAAGGCAGAGAGTGTTTGTGCGTGGGTATATATATGTGTGTGTGTGTGTGTTTGAGGTAATGTGAGGTGATGTCTGAAAGAGAGATTGAAGCGAGAATGCATACATGTTCATCTGACTGGAGGTGAGTGCACTGTGTGTACAGAGTGTGTATGAGCACGAAGCCTTTACTTAAAGTCAGGAAATCACAGGAGAAAGTCGCTCTGCAGGGGAAGCGTGCTGGCACAGAAACTAAATGGCACTCAGCTTGACTTTTCCATTCAAGAGGGGAAAAGGGAGGACAAAGAGCTGTCACTGATGACTTCACTGGGTCTTGCTAGGAAATGTGTCAGAAAGCCCATCCGTTCCTCTCTGAGGAGGCACAAACTTCGAGCTTGGAGGACCAACAAGGCTCACTCGGATCAGTTACAACATTATGGAGTCTCAAATCCGCCAAAACACAGATTCTGAAGGATCTGAAGATCCAGGAACGTGTACACCTTCAGATTCTCCAAGCCAAAGTGGGATTTTAACGGACTCTGCAGAAAGCAGCAGCTTCACTGGGTTTGAGGAGAATCTCGGGTCCAACCAGGTTCCATCAGAGGACAGGGACAGGCATGAGGAGCTTGGAGGGATGGATTTTGAGGTCGTGCAATCCCACTCGACTCAACAGACTTGCGTGTGGGACAGCATTGCGAGCATAAACGAGGAGATCCTTCTGACCATGCTGGATATGTATGAGAAATATGAGAGTAAGAGAATGGGTTTATGAATACAGCTATAGAGTATGCATCAGGGGTTCACGTCAAAGCGAACGTGCGGGGTTCGGTGTTTGACGTTTACATGTGAAGCAGAGTAATCCCAATTCCGTCATACCAACAGTACAGTAGGCAATATCATCCCCGTGCTTGGGTGGTGTGGCAGCAATTCTACCCCAGCTAGCCCACCACCGCTCTTAATCCGAAACGCTAAATCCCCTCTTAGCTCCAGCACACAGTGTGGGTTTATTTGTGAAAGTCTTTTTTGTTCTGACCCTGTTTGAATTAGCTCTCTCTTACTAAACACAAAAGCTCTTTATTTCATAGCAAGACATTTTAGCTGTTTCGTCGTCAGCTGAAAAAAAAGGAGCTCTAGTAATCGCTTGGCACTTCAGGTTCAGACCTGCACTCGCCGCTTGAGGAATACACAGTGCTTTATTCATCAGGTTTTGCTTTTCTGTAAGTGGAGGAAGCAGGGAAGTAAAGTTTGGAGTGTTTGAGTCACCTCTGTCTTGTAACTTTCCTAAAGGAAGCAGCCGTTCGCATGCTGTAAAGGATTTGAATGTGATTTGAGCTTTCCATTTCCAGGTGAGGATCCTGAGAGCAGGAGGCTGAGGACCGTGAAGAACATTGCAGATTTGAGACAAAACTTGGAGGAGACCATGTCCAGCCTGAGACACGTCAGCCTCAGCCACAGGTGAGCCTTATACGGAGATATTAGGATAGGAAATGTTATGGTACACAAATGCAGTCATGAATAACAGATCTGTAAATCTGTGCAACCAACTGTGTATCTTCAATGCTCTCACTGATGGAAGAAGGTTTTGGCTTAAGATCTCACGATACATGGCCCCGTTCATTCTTCCCTTAACACGGATCAGTCGTCCTGTCCCCTCTGCAGAAAAACATCCCCAAAGCATGATGTTTTCACCCCCATTCATCACAGTAGGTATGGTGTTCTTTGGATGCAACTCCGCATTCTTCTCCCTCCAAACACGACGAGTTGAGTTTTTACCAAAAAGTTGTATTTTGGTTTCATCTGATCATCCATATGCTCTCTGGCAAACTTCAGACGGGCCTGGACATGTACTGGCTTAAGCAGGGGGACACGCCTGGCACTGCAGGATCTGAGTCCCTCTCGGCGTAGTGTGTTACTGATGGTAGCCTTTGTTACTTTGGTCCCAGCTCTCTGCAGGTCATTCATCAGGTCCCTCCGTGTAGATCTGGGATTTTTGCTCATCGTTCTCATGATCATTTTGACCCCACGGGATGAGATCTTGCGTGGAGCCCCAGATCGAGGGAGATTATCAATGGTCTTGTATGTCTTCCATTTTCTTACAATTGCTCCCACAGTTGATTCATACCAACCTGTTTGCCTATTGCAGATTCACTCTTCCCAGCCTGGTGCAGGTCTAATTTTGGTGAGAGGCGAGTTTGGCGACTTAACAAGATTACAAAAAAAAATAGAGAAGGTGACATTCATACCTGATGCTGACATGTTTTACTGAGGAGCCCTCATGATCGTACAATCACATGTGCAATGTACATAAACAAGTACATGCATGTACAAGTCTGTTCACTCCGCTGCCATGTTGCCAGTTATTTCCAGCCATACAATATTATTTCCTGTCTCCTTGAATGGGGACAGACGTATACATCCGAAACTGAAAAAGAAATTTGCATTTACATTTGTCATCCAGAGCCACTTACAATTGATACAGTCTTACAATCCAAGCAATTTTGGGTTAAGGGTCTTGCTCAAGGACCCAACAGTGGCAGCTTTTGGTCCATAGTCCAGTACCTTAACCGCTAGGCCATCACAGTCCCGTTTAAATTAACATTTAAAATGCATATTTAGAATCTCTGGTATAATCTGACAAAAATTATATAATATACTTGTGTGGTTGGGTTAAAATAACACGGAAATATTACTTTTTTTAAAGCTCATTTTGGCTACGGCGCATGCACATCCTGCCACTACAAAGGGGCCAAGACTTGCCACTCCCTCTCTCTGACACATTTAATAATTTGCCGATTGGTTCGTTATAATGATGTGGCAGAGCTTCTGTACTACGGTCCCATTCATATTTCCACCAGTGACCCATCTCCTCCTTATATAAAGGATTAAAGTGCCACCTACTGACGGTCTGAAAAATGGAAGCTTAGAGGGGTAGAATTTCATTACTGGAAGGACATTGGTCACATTTAAGCTTGGTGAGAGGCGAGGTTGGCGGCTTTTCGAGGTAAAGTGCATTGAGGGAATTCCGTCACGGAATCACAGATGGTGAGAGATGAGGTTGGTGGGATAATGGGGGTCGAGTACTTTCCTTGTACTGTGACGTGGTTTGTTTGGCAGATTTGACCATTGTGCTGGAGTCTGTATCAATGAATTTGTTGAGTTTGCAAGACATCAGATTCTAGACCAACAGATTCACGAGCAGCATGGTCATGCGCTGCCTGTGTGGAGTTTGCATGTCTTCCCCATGTCTGCGTGGTTTTACTCCAGGTACTCCGGTTTCCTCCCACATTCCAAAGACATGCTTTAGACTGTGGTGCATGTAAGGTATGGCCAGCAGTTACCTACCTGGTTTTTGAGGGAACGCAATGTTGAATTGTTTTTTCTTCCTCTGCCATAGCACTTTTGGGGTCCTGTACTAGTTTAGCTTCCAGTCAAGCAAAAGTCATGTTGTTGCAACAGACTCCCTGTTTATTTTTCTGTACGATCTCCCTCTGGTGGATGTTCGGTGCTAGAGCAAGTGTCAGATTCAGCCGACTTCAGCTCTGCCCTTCAGAAATACAGCATGACTTTAATTACGACTGGGCAGCGAGATCACAGCAGAGCTGTCAGAATAAGCCCCATTGTGGTGTCCATGAGAATCCATCACGGATGTCTACAGACAGCCAAAAACATGGACGGCCAATGGGGGGAGAGTGAGTTTGATTGACATGAGGAGCTGTTTCAGGCAGTGAGGAGTTTGATGCATGTTGAGGCCTTTTGGAGGCATGAAATTGGGCAGAGAGCCTCCTGCTGCCTGCAAATGCCCGAATTAAAGGCTGGATGTTGATTCCCAAGTCGGTTGAAGGAAGAAACTGATGCTGTGCCCTGCGAGGGGGCTCGTTTTGATTTATAAAACACTGTCGGTGCCTCTCGGTGTTTTGTTCTTTCTGTCGTTCTTAAGCTTCATTGTGTCTCAGCGTGTCTAAACTCAGCCTGTATCCTCCCCTCAGCACCCTGCAGACCACGTTCGACACCTGCATCACCACCGAGTTCAGTGACAGGGGCTCGCTCGGCCTTAGCGCCCGCCCTGCTTTGACGTTACCATGGAGACCGGGTGTCTCCAGCCCACGGCTGCAAGCGGGCGACGCACCCTCATTAGCGACCGGCTACGGATCCAGCAAGGTGGAGCTGATGGAGAGGACCGGCCCAGCTAACGCCGGCTACGTTAGCGACGGAGACATCCTGGGAAAGAGTGCGAGGATGAAGAGCGCCACCAGCGGGTGAGTGTCTGCTGGACATGCTTATGAAGTTTGTACACAGTGAATGTGAATTGAGCTAAGAGACTCTCAACTGTGGAGTCTAGTTGCAATCCCAGAAGTTCTTTAAAGTCTTGAGCTTCAGAGCTTTGAGAGTCTTTGATGAATCCTTCATCTTGTCTTTGTAAGTCTTAAAAAAGGCTTTGATCTTAGTTGTTATAGGTTTTATTTGGGTTTTTGGTTTGATTCCTAGTCTTGAATAAGACTTTGAGTCTCTGATCTTTTGTTTTTTCAGTTTTATGTGGTTTTCTGATCGTAGTCTTTATGGGACATCTTGGTCTTCTTGAGACCAAGATGGATCTCATGCAATTTTAGTCCTGAGAGTATTTGATCTTAGCCATTTTAGTCTTAGCTGCATCCCAAGCAGTTTTGAGTCTTGAATAAGATTAAGATTTTTCTAAGAGTCTTATCGTCTGTTTGAAAAGCTCTTTGAGCCTTAGGTGAGTCTGTGATCTTTGTCTTTGTGTCTTAAAAGACTTTTGAATCCTAGTGTGTTTTCCCTCATAAGTCTTTAGTGAGTTTTTAATCATAAACTCTTGCTGTGCCCCACTAAAATAAAGTCTGGGTTGCTGAGTAGAGCTACAGGACACGCCAGGCAAATTCACTACAAGCACTACATTTCCCATAATACCTGCCGGAGCCGGTTTCTTTCGGTTTTTGTCAAGTAGTTGTGTACGTCCGCAAATATTTAACAAAGTCAGCCACACTGCAGGAAAGGTAATGAGTAGGCTAAGCTTTTGTCACAATGTGCCCTCTTTAAACGAACTAGCAGTCTTGATAGTTTTACCAGTTAATTAGTGAGCTGCAAAAAGCCTGGCACGTTAGCCAGTAAAACACGGCTTCAACTCACTAATTAACCATTGACCTACAGATTTCTTTCTAGTGACAGCCTGAAATGCGCAAAAAAATTAAGTTAAAGCCTCTTTGTAGCTCTTTAGTTAATTATTAAGACTTTCAGCGTTACTAGTAAAGTCCGGGCAGTCATTCGTGCTTCAAAACCCTTACTAGCTGGGACTTTGGCGCTACCAGTGCGGTGCCTGGCACCAAAGACTAATGCCAGTACTCGTTTGATGAAAGTGCCTACTAGTTGCAGAAAAAGGTGCGACTAGTAAGAGTGTTTGTCCAGCAAATATACCGAACGGGTGCGACAAAATGTCCTACTAGTGCTGCCAGAGACCGAACTAGCAGAAGAAGGAGAAAGTTCACTATCGGCCTCAAGGTGGCACTGTTTACATATAATGTGTTCTTAGGGACCGTGTTGTTGATTTAGCTGTAGTTTTCCTATTTGTATTCCACATTCATGTTTCTTAATGGACTGTGTTCAGTGTGTAGGGTAAATGAGTGTTTTTATACCCTGAATGTCAGTTATTTTTGACATTGTGGGGGACCTTTTGCTGGTCCCCATGAGGTAAACTACTTTTTTTTTTTTAAAAACCCAAAACTAATTTTCTTTGAAAAACAAAACGAGTCAAAAGATTTGCTTTAGGTGACCGAGGTTAAAGCTAGGGTTTATTAATTAGCTGCAGTAATCATTGTCAATGGATAGTCTGCATGTTGATAGTGAGACATGGTGTGTGTGTTTATGCAGTGTGCATGCGGTTTGATCCACCCTGAGCGGTTCGTTCGGTCTGAGCCGCAGAGCTTTAGCGTGTAATTATCCGCCGTACTTGCCAGGTCTGTTTGCACACAGTATTTCAGTTATGCGTTTTGGCTCGGAGGCATCTCCAGCAGCTGCTCACATGTTCAGAGCTCGGCGTGTTTTACTTACGAACTGAAGCAGCTCTGAAATGAATAACCGAGCGAGTGTGTGATAGATTAAGCCAGGCTTGTTCCAGCTGTGGGCAGAATGCTGAATTCCTGATGGCTTCGAGGTGCATCTGTGTGCAGTCAGCTTGTTGATCCTGGACAGTCCTGGATCCTCGTATTGCCTCCCCTCTGCAGACCTTCACAGGGTTCTAGTGGAGTTTAGGTCAGCAGACTGGCACGGCCACGGTGAAAGCTTAAGTCTTGTGTGGATTTGAACATGTTTAAAACGTATTCCTGCATAAAGATCCAACCGAGACCCAGTTGTAGTTTCTTGTCCAAATATACTGTGTGGGGAAAAGTCAAAATCTCAACTGAACCTGTTTCATTTGCATTTATCTTTACGAATCTTGAGCGTTCACCAAGGGCATTTCTAGGGTTTGAGGAGATTGAGAGCTTCGCTCAGACCCATGTAGGGGATCCAGGGAGGTCTTCTGCTCATTAAAAAATACTTTTAATACATGTGAATGTGTGTTTGCAAGTACAAAGTGTTCCAGTGATGTCTGATTTGATGGTCTGTTCACACTGTCAGTTCTGTCTTGTGGACTGATTGACAGACAGGGTTTTATTTGTATGGCTTTCAGTGGATGGATGTTCATTTTGTTGTGGGTTTGTCAGAGCCAGTGGGCACTGCAGCATGTGGCTTGAGGCACGAGTGAAGGGTCATGGGAAATATTTGGGGTTTCCTCCTTAGAGATGAACACGGAGCAATGGCTTAAAGCACATTGGGTCAATGCTGCGGCAGATCAAAAAGTAATACTCATTTACATGTGTGTTTGTTGCATTTGCTGTGAGTGATTTATGAAAAGCAACTAATGGAAGCAGATGGAAATAAGGTGCAAAACTATATGCACAGGAAACTTGGGCTTGTGTGAAGCAAGGCCATCTTTTAAATAAAGCAAATGTAAACATTTTGCATAGATGGATGCCATAATTGTTACAAATGGGGGGGTGACTGCAGTAAAAAACTTGGGAACCACTGTGTTAATGTATCTATCTAACATGCAGTACTGTGCAAAAGTCTTAGGCCACCATTAGGTTAGATATAATATTGTTTTAGCAATGGTATAATGACCATATATAATTGTTTCTCCGTCTCTTTGCTAGAATGCAACCAGAAAATGCAGTGATAAGTATCTAGTGTTTCCTTCCCTTACCCTTGAGCAGTAGCAACATCTGGCAGCTTCATCCAGATGCCAGGTTGATCCTTATAGTCTGAAGAAGCTTGATCAGGAATGGTCGTTTTGGAAGGGTAGCAGCCAAGAAACTACTTTTCCAGAAGGGGAACAGGGTGAAAAGGTTAAGATGTACTAAAGCTCACAAAGATTGGAATGAAGATCAGTGGAACAGAGGATTATGGAGTGACAAATCCAAGGTTTTACATTTTTGGGTCCAGTCATTGACAATAGTTTATATGGTCATTATAGCATTGCTGAAACAACAATGTAATGGTGGCCTAAGACTTTTGCACAGTATTTTATAGATGCAGACCTGATTCTACTTGTCTATTTAAATATATCTCAGAATGATCTAGCTGAACATTGTAGCTTCATGTATCTAAAATCTCTCTCTCTTTCATTCACTCTGTATCTCTATCTTTTTAAACAGTGTCAGTCGAAACTGAAGGCCTTTCCAAATAGCAGTAGTTCTTTGTTACAAGTCGAAGACTGAGATTTATCCCTGCATGACTTTAATAATAGTTTCTGCCAAACCGCTGACAAGTACAACACATTATGCTGGGTTCTGTGGTCACAGTTTCCTAATCTCGCTCTCTCAGTCTGCTGCCCTTTTGAACTGCAGTTAAATGAGTGATTGAGACCGCGGCCAATAAGTAAGCCAGCGAGAGCGTGCTGCGTTACTGACCGACCAACATCCCCCTGATGCTGTGCTGCTCAGGAACCAGTTGGCAAGACGTTCCTGTTCTCAAAACCCAGCGTTTAAGGTTTACCATAATCGGAGGGGAAAATCCTGCCTGAGCTGAAGGGTAAGAATAGCCTACATTACACGCTTCTCTTACAGACATGACTGATGGCAGATTTTTGACTCGGCGCCAAGGAAAACAAGACATTTTAGACAAGTTCAAAGTTTAACGTGCATCTTTAGATGGATTTATCTGAAGGTTGATCCAGCTACGGTTCATTAATATGTAGACAGCACATAGGTGCTCGATTAAAGGTCGTGTCTTATGGCAGGACGCAGATCGTGTGGCTTCTCCTCTTACGCCGAGGTTTGCAATTTTTGCTGGGGCAGTGTTTTTTTCCGACAATCAAGTTGAAAAGGTTTATCTTAAGCCGTGGCTGAGCGGTTTCTGGGGAAAAAAGCCTGTGTTTCTTGCTCTGTGGTTTTGCATGTGTGACATGCACCTCCAGGTCAAATGCACACCCTTTATTTTTGATTGTTATCTGGTGAAAAGTGACACACGATCTGAGATTAAGAGTGCAGACAACAACAGCTGACAGGTGTTGCTCTGACGTACAGGTAAGAGTAGTGTCATCATTTCTTCTCAGCTCCGGTTACGCCCTCTTGGACTCTCACCCATGCAGAACCCATGCTGGAACCCATATTGGAAAAAGAGAGGGGATTCCCTTCCTAAATGCTTCAGAGACGGGAGAATGTTTCAGCATTTCTGGACAAATGACTGATTTGGTTGATTTTCCTCTGCCTGGAACAAGCTTAAGTATAACATTTCTCCATATTTGAAAACAAACATGGTGTGATAGTTCCAGAGGTACTTATCTTATGACCTAAAAATCTGATTTTCACACAACTCCTAAAAGTAGATAGTGAACCCAATTAAAGACATGAGACAATAATATTATACTTTGTCATTTATTTACTGAGGAAAATATTACAAAAGTATATGAACGTTTGCTTTCAGTATTTCATGAACTGTGACTAAGATTATCATATATATGTGTGTAGCAATTGTAGCAGATCCTAATTTATCATCGTCATCTGTTATACGACTGAGAAGCAGCGCAGAAAAGCCTTACTCAGCAGGTTTGCAGGGTTTTATGGTAAACACTGGAGACAGCATGGAAGCGTTGCTTAATTGTGGGAGATGTATTCCTGATTGTTTTATATCCTTTCTAAGCAAACATGACCTGAGTAAGGTGTGGATCATCTCTAAGCACTTTATTGCACAATTAAAGCATTATCTGTTTCTCAACACGATGACTCATTAGCTGCATCGGGTGCAGCTCCTCATAAATCATTACATCAGCATAACTGCTGTGAGAATGAATGTTCTAGGCTGTGGTTCAGTAGAGTCAGGTTTACCTGCTGTTATATCGGCGCCTGTATCGGCCTGCCGATAAGTACAGGAAACGAGCGGCTGTGCCCCGCAGCCATGGCCACCATCACCAAAGGTGTGGACCCCGAGCTTCCCATTTCACTTTTATACCCCACATTTCCTGTCACAGTGACTTTCACTTTGAACTGACTCCGAAATCGTTTGAAGACCTTTCGTGAGAGCTGTATCGGGTTAAAAAACCGGGAACGTAATATGACTTGCACTGTTTCGGTTTCATAGAGCTGATATGATTTTATGACATAAGCACTCCGGCCCTAAAGGGGGAATTGTGAGAACCTGTTTAGTGCTGAATAGCACAGGTCTCTCGAGTCTGTTCAGTCGTCCATCAACTCCTCATCATCCAACGTCCTACAGCCTGGAGGCGTTCAGACTGACCCATCCTGCTTTACCGGAGTTTCCTACTGCAGAGTCTTCAAACGCTCTCTCTTTCTCTCTTATATACAGTGCAAGACTGATTTTCTGTAACTGAATCAGTATATTAGACAGATCTCACATATATAAATAAATGCAAATAAAAGTATATACAGGGCCTTCCATTTACTTTGACTTTTATGTCATTGCAGACAGTATGAACCCGAGATATTTCATGTTTTTCGGGTCAGCGTGATGTCAGCAGGTGATTATAGTCATGATTTGGTACAAAAGCAGCATCCAGGAAAGGCCGAGTCTTTCAGGAGTAAAGATGGGCAGACGATCTCCAGTTTATTAACAAGTGTGGGAAAATGATCATGTTTAAAAACAATGTTCCTCGAAGAAAGATTGGAAGAGATTTACATATTTTTCCATCTACAGTGTGTAATATCAGTAAATGATTCAAGGAATCTGGAGGAATTTAAGTGTGTAAAGGCCAAGGGCACAAGTTTATCTCCGATCCCTCAGACGGCACTGCATCAAGAACCGGCATTCATCAATAGCTGATAGAACCACATGGGCAAGGGATTACTTTATCAAACCTTCATCAAGCAATACAAAACAGAGTTACATTCACAAATGCCACTTAAAACGTTACTGTGCAAAAAAGAAGCTTTGTTAACCATGTCCAGAAGAGGCATCGACTTCTCTGGGCTTGGAGGCATCTGGGATGGACCATCACACAGTGGAAACGGGGATTGTGCTCAGACCCATCAGTATAACAGATCTTTTTTAGAAAAAAGGACGGTGTGCGCTCCGGACCAAAGACAAATAGGACTGTTATCAGGAACCAAAAGCCAGGCTTTGTGGTGGTACTGGGTCGGGTCAGGGCCCTTGGTAAAGGTCATTTACACTTCTGTGATGCAGCATTAATGCAGAAAAGTACACTGATTTTAGAGAAACCTAAGCTGCCTTTAAGACAACATATTTTCCAGGGATGTCCATGCATTTTTCAACAAGACAATGCAAAACCACATGCTCCACACATTAAAGGCATGGCTGCGGAAGAGGGTACGGATACTGGACTGGGCTGCCTGCAGTCCTGACCTGTCTCCCAATAGAGAATGTGTGGAGATTTGGAAATGGAAAAATGTGATGACTGCACATTTTAAGATGTGTTTGCAGGAAGAACGGAACAAAATAACACCTCAGTCACTAAACCACTTGGTATCCTCTGTGCCAAAACGTCTTTTATGTGAGAAGGAATGGTAGCCCCACAAAGTGGTAAATGCTTTACTGTCTCTTTTTTTGGAATGTGTCGCAGGACTGAAATGCAGGAATGGTTGTTTATTAACAAATGAAATGAAGTTGACCAGAAAAAACATGAATAATTCTGGTTTCACACTGTCTGCAGTAAATGGAAGCCCAAGTAAATGTTAAACACTGTTTATTTTTCTATTTGCATTTTCCATACTGTCCCAACTTTTCTGATTCGGGGGTTGTGCGTTTGGTTTGGCTTCTTTTCCTGTTCTGGTTGGATCTAGTTTGGCCTCAAGACAGTAGTTGAACCTGTTGTTTGAAATCTAGAGTTTCTTGTGTAAAACACTTCTGTGCTTGTAGGACCAGACAGCAGAGCATATTTGGACAATAATCTATATTACATGGCTTTCTTTGCCACTGGCTCTGACCTGAATTTCCAGCACTTTAGATAAACACCCATTCATTTAGCCTGCATTCTTTTCTCTGCTGCCTCAGGCTGGTTTGTGCTCTGATGGCTTGGGATTATGCTGGATTAGGAGATGATTGCTGATGGGTTTTATATATAGAAACAGGATGCAGCCTCCTCCGTGCGGTGCAAAGCATTTACGTGTGCACGCCGATCGGTGGAACTGGTCAATATTTAAAAAGAGCCCGTGCTCTTTGGAAGGTCTTGGTGTGTTTGTTGAGCTGCAGGTGGATCTACATGTTACAACACCTTCTGCACACACGGCCGGGTGTAGAGATCAACAGTAACATATAAACATCATCGGTGACGTGTAACAGCATTGCACGATGGACTTTAACTCTTGTAAGAAATAAAACTCTGAACCTGAACGAGAAGGTTTTCGTCTTCCCACTGCTGGAGTGTGTCGGAGTGTCGGTGTGTGTAGCTAAAGGTAAGTCGGGGGTTTGTTTTCCCCAGTGTTGAAAATCAGTTAGCTTTAGTAAAGTTAATGTAGACTGTAAAAGGTTTATTGTAAAGATGTGTTAAAAATGACTAGCAACTATTTTTATTTTTTTTTTTTTTTTAATATTACTTATTTTCAAATTTAAAGTGACAGTATTTACTAACAGTACATTTTTAATTGTAATTTGATGTATGGTTACACCAGAAAATCCCAAATCAGAAAAAAGTTGGGACGGTATGAAAATGGAGGTAAAAAAAACAATGCAGTGGTTCATTTACTTTTACTTTTACTTTTTTTCCGAAAGACAGCATTTGCTGTTAAAAGCGGCTTGACAAGTAAAATTTTAATTATCTGCAAATGATTATGAAGATTATGACAAACTTCATCGCTCAAATGTACCAGTCAAGGGACGGGTACGGCTCTGATGTTTATGCTTAACCATAAAATCTGTTATGTCAAAATGTGAAACCACCTACAGTTTGAGACACTTTTTACTTGGAATTCTTTAGTTATAATAAGTAAATAAGACCTGCTATTTTCACACAATCCTAAAAGTAGTTAAAGAGAACCCAGTTAAACAAATGAGGCAAAAATATTATACTTTGGTCATTTATTTATTGAGGAAAATGATCCAATATTACCCATATTAGTTGAGTGAGTGGCCAAAAGTATGTGAACCTCTAGGATTAGCAGTTAATTTGAAGGTGAAATTAGAGTCAGGTGTTTTCAATCAATGGGATGACAGTCAGGTTGTGAGTGGGCACCCTGTTTTAAATTTAAAGAAACAGGGATCTGTCAAAGTCTGCTCTTCTAATAACACATGTTTGTGGAAGTGTGTATCATGGCACGAACAAAGGATAGATTTCTGAGGACCTCAGAAAAAGAGCTGTTGATGCTCATCAGGCTGGAAAAGGTTACAAAACCATCTCTAAAGAGTTTGGGACTCCACCAATCCACAGTCAGACAGATTGTGTACAAATGGATAAAATTCAAGACCACTGTTTACCCTCCCCAGGAGTGGTCGACCAACAAAGATCACTCCAAGAGCAAGACGTGTAATAGTTGGCAGAGGTCACAAAGGACCCCAGGGTAGAAACTTCTAAGCAACTGATGAGGCCTCTCTCACATTGGCTAATGTTAATTGTTCATGAGTCCCACCATCAGACAGAACACTGAACAACAAATGGTGTGCATGGCAGGGCTGCAAGGAGAAAGCCACTGCTCTCCAAAAAGAACATTGCCCTGTTGCTGCTCGTCTGCGTTTTTGCTAAAGATCACGTGGACGAGCCAGAAGGCTATTGGAAGAAATGTTTTTGTGGACGGATGAGACCAAAATAGAACACGTTTTGGTTTAAAAGAACAGTGTTATGTTTGGAGAAAGGAAAACACTGCCACCCTATTCCAGCATAGAAACCTTATCCCATCTGTGAAATATGATGGTGGTAGTATCATGGTTTGGGCCTGTTTTGCTGCATCTCTGGGCCAGGACGGCTTGCCACCATTGATGGAACAAGTGAATTCTGAATGATATCAGAGAATTCTAAAGGAAAAAATGTCAGGACATCTGTCCCATGAACTGAATCTCAAGAGAGGTGGGTCAATGCAGCAAGACAACGACCCTAAGCACACAAGCCGTTCTACCAAAGAATGGTTACAGATGGATAAAGATCATGTTCTGGAATGGCCAAGTCAAAGTCCTGACCTTAATCCAATGGAAATGTTGTGGAAGGACCTGAAGCGAGCAGCTAATGTGAGGAAACCCACCAACATCCCAGAGCTGAAGCTGTTCTGTGCAGGACTGATCAACAGCTACAGGAAACGTTTAGCTGCAGTTATTGCTGCACAGGGGGGTCACACCAGATACTGAAAGCAAAGGGTCACATACTTTTGCCACTCACTAATATGTAATATTGGATCATTTTCCTCAATAAGTAAATGACCAAGTATAATATTTTTGTCTCATTTTGTTTAACTGGGTTCTCTTCATCTACTTTTGAAACTGGTGTGAAAATCTGATGATGTTTTAGATCATGTTTATGCAGAAATATAGAAAATTCTAAAGGGTTCACAAACTTTCAAGCACCACTGTATATTCCACATAGTTCACTGAAAATAAAAACAGCTGAAATATGGTGTTGAAGGTACAGTGTACAATCTGAGTCGTCTTAATTCATCACATCACATTGATAATCAGCGGATAAGTTAAGCCCAAACACTGTCTTGAGACATCTGCAGGAACGGAGATTGCAGTTTACACCTCATTTAAAATGTTTTTTCGAACTTAAAAGCAATCAGTGTTTTGACCTGAAAATCGATCTAGTATAGCAAGATAAATATCGCGATATATTGCCGTATCAATATTTTAGCACAGCCCTACAGTTCACAAGAGCGAGTACAATGTGAGACTTTTACAAACACATCCCAGAAAATATCGAGCTATCACTTTTTGTCTATAGAGCACACCCTCGGTGCACAGAGTTATGATTTGTGTGCTCTACCAAAGCGCCACTTTGAGTTTGATTTACCCCAAGTACTCTCACCAAATGTATGTTTAGTTATTGAAGATTATAGTTTAAGTAGACCTGCAGACTGCTTTGCTCAGGCACTTCTAAATTATGCTCAACAGTCTGGTAAATGTGTTGAATTAAAGTAGCCCTCCTGGTAATCGGTCATGTGTTCGGTGTCTGTGTGTGTGTGTGTGTGTGTGTGTGTGTGTGTGTGTGTACACTCAGCCCTCTGTAATTACCTTCACATAGCAGACAAAACTGTTAATTTGACTCTTTTTTGATTAAAGATTAAAGTGCAGAATAACATCTCTTATATCAAGCAGATGAAACAGGAATAGTCCGTTTGCATGCAGTGTATCTGTGTCGCTCCTGCTCACACACTTTATACTTGTTCTTGTTTATTTATCTGCAACTGTCTCGGTTCTGTTCTGAGTTCTTTGAGTCTTCTGTATTACCCGATAACTACATTTGAATACCTTTGAAATTCGTGGTCATTTACAGAAGAAATTGGGGGTTAAGATCCTTCACTAAATCTTAAAAGGAAGAAACCTCAAAAAGGACTCAACCTCCTTTATGCAATTAATAAGTCTATAGTAGTAGTTTAAATAAATATAATATAGTAAATAAATATTAAGAGAGAACATTTTTAAAGAAAATGTAATACATTTATTTATTAATAATTTATAAGGATATTATATTATTAAAATATAATGATATATAGACTATGATAAATCAAACAATTTAATGTGTCAGATGTTAAAGTCAAATTTATTCATATGGTGCTTTTTAGAGTGGAGCATTGTCTCAAAGCAAATTAAAACATTTCTAGGCCCAAGGCCCAACTGAGCAGGCCTGTGATGACAGTGGCAAGGAAAAAAACTCCCTAAATGTTATAAGGAAGAAACCTTAAAAATGGACCCAACCTCCTTATATTATAAGAATTAACCAAGTTATTTAGTTAATACGTCTGTAGTAATAGTTTAAAATAAAACAGAAGGTAAATAAATATTAGGAGGGAACATATTTATAGAAATTATTATTAAATAAACGTATTCGTTCATCAATATAGATATATATCGATAAAATGTTTGAATGTAATAATGTAGAGAATTAAATGTGTGAAACGAGTAACAGTATGAACACTGGAACCGATACTGAAAAGAGAACCTGAGTGAAACCGGAAACTGGTGCTGGAAGAACATCTTGGCATGCGACTGGAACTGGTAGTTAGTTTGCTGTTAAGAACACCTTCTATTAACAGAACACATTTGTGCAAGTGCAGCATGAGCTCCCCCCTGCGTGTTGTACGCTGTACGCTCATCATGTTGTGTGGTCCTGGCGGAACATCACTTGGTCTCACTGTTTACATGTACATGTACTTGACCAACTCAGAACTCGTCGAATTCGGTTCTAGACTCATTTTGACTTGAAAAATTTTGTCTCAGTTCTCGTCCTTATGAAATACCTTTAATGTCATCGTATAAGTACTACTCGGCACACTGACTTAAACCTGTATGAGATGAGCCGTGGGACTTGTTTCAGATGAAAGTCGATTCATGATTCACGAGTTCACGATTCAGTACTCAGAGATCTCCGCAATTTTTATCATGTTTTCCTTATTTTTTCATCTGCAGTGCTGCTATTCTTAGTTGAAATAAGTCTTCTCCATGGTCCTAAAAAGGTTAGTTTTATAAGAGCCAACTGAAAGGAAACAGAAACAGAATGGTCGAGAAACACAGGGCAGCCGTTAGCTTAGCAGCTATGCTAGCGTGGAGTGTGTTTTTTGCTTTTACTTTTCACTTTCAATCCATTTAACTGCTAAATTACATGAAATTTTCAACACTATTTATAAAATAAAGCTTTGTGTTTAATGATTAACCCAACTGTAGGTTAATGTACTTACTTAATCATTGGCATCCTTTTCCATATCTCTGCTATGATACAGTTACAAGACCGCTCTCCCAAACACTCGTTAAACTCATCAGTTTATGATCCATTCACAATACAACTGCATTAATGCATATAATGCCTCATACAGGGGTGATTTTTCTGGGGGTCTGGAACGGATTCATTGACTTTAAATTATTCCTTATGGGTTTCCTGTACTTGACCAGCCTTCTGGAATGCATTACTGACGACCCTCGAGGTACCACTGTATTTACAGTTATGTGTCTTTGAAGTTCCGTTCCTTGCAGGGGTTGTCTTAACTTCCTTTTGGAAAATAAAATAAAAACACACATAAGACGCACAACAGGTGATGCGATTAAACCGCTTCTTGCTCGCGGTAGAGAAGAAAGAGACGCTCTGATCCTTTGGCTTAGATCAAGCAGACTTTTGCACATCTGCGGCCTCCTGGAACAACAACAAGGTAGCTGTTCCTTTCTTTACGGGATGAATTTGAAATGGGCTTTGTTGTGTAATTATTGGTGTACGAGGGCGCGATTACTTTCAGGCAGCGGCGCGTGAATAGCTGGGTTTGTTATCGGGTTGGATCTGTATGCGCGCGGTTCGTCGCGTTCGCGTTTAAAGGTCTTTTGTGTGCGTTTCTATACACAGGTACTGTTCTTTGCTTTGATTTAAAGGTGTCATTAGGTAGACTTGCAGTGTGGGGCTGTGTGTTCATGTATGTCTGTGTGTGTATAGAAGTGTGTGTATACGTTTGCTCAGTCTGTCTTGTTGCTACATGCAGACAGTAACCTTTTTCACTCCGTGTGTGTGTGTGTGTGTGTGTGTGTGTGTGTAGGTACTTGACAGATGGAGGACTGAGTGTGTATACACGAAGGCTGACCCGGGCACAACAAAGTACGGACACACACACCCCCCTCCAGGCAAAGAGCCACACTGACATAGACAGGTAGGACCAAGTCTATGTCTCTGTCAATACACACTCAAGATTGGGGTGTACACACACACACACACACACACACACACACACACTCCTCACAAGTCTTTGTAGTAACAGAGCCTCTATTGTTTCCCTTAAATCATATGACTCACACAGACACAAACACAGACTTGGGCGCACACACACGTTTGTTTTGCTATCCTTGTGAGGACTTTCCATTGACATGTATGCCAATGAAGCATTACCAAAGCTAATTAATATCAAGTCTATCTGTAATCTAAAGCAAGTCTTTTGGCTCTTTTGGTGTTTTCAAATAAAAGTTTTGCACATTTTTTTTGTAAAAAAACTAGTCGAAATTCCACGTTTTCCTATCATCACAGGGCATTTGGTCCTCACAAGTATAGCAAGACAAGGTACACACACACACGGAGTCATCACGTGACTGTTTTCAGCTTGTGTTCATTAATCTCTGCTGTGTGTCTTTGCTGTCATGTTTTTGTCTGTGTGAGGATGTGGGTGTGAGGGTGGGTTTGACTTTGTGTGTACGAGTGGATGGCTCGGTGTGAGAGCGAGAAGGTCCTGGGTTCGATCCCAGGTAAAGCAGTCCAAGTTCTTTGTGTGGAGTTTGCACGTTCTCTCCGTGTTTGTGTGGGTTTACTCCAGGTACTCCGGTTTCCTCCCACAGTCCAGAGATGTTAGGTTAACTGGCGTCTCTAAAGTGGCCCTAATGTCTGTCATGCAGCTACAGTTGAATTATCGATGCAAAACGAGAATTTTTTTTTTTTGCTGTAATAAGAAATGCAATGAACCTGCTTAAAAACTGTGAAAGGTCTATGTTGGAGAGCAAACGTCGCGATACATGTGTTTTTTCAGACAGCTATCCTCAACTCTGCATCTTCTCTGTGCACATTTTGCCTAATAAGGGCATTTCTGCAGCCCATCCAGGTGTATTCTGGGAAGTTGATGCCCAGTATGTGACAGTATGAGCTTTGAGCTTGGCTGAATCTGGAATGATCTAAGTCCTGTTGAAATGTTGCTCCAAGGCAGGAAGCCAGCAGGAATTCCACCACTGCTTGATATCGTATATAATTTCAAGACTTGTTTCTCTCGATTGCAGGTGGTGGAATAAATCGTCAGCGTCGGCTTTCTGCTGTTCACTTCAAACACGCATTTCACTATGAAGATGAATGACCTCTGGTCGTACGTTTAATCATGTGGAAGAGCTGGTAGATTTGAGAGTTCTGATCTGGATAATGTACTAACTGATAAGGGGTTGTTTTTGAGCAGTCTGCTCATTGTGGATGCTCACATATCAAGCTCAAATTGTGCTAAACTTGTAGTACAGCACTTTCTGAAAGCTTTGCTCTGGCAAAGTGTTCCAGGTCACATTAGGAACGGAAGGACTGTTTAAATCTGGATTATTAGTCCTTTCTGAAATACAGTGGTGTTTTGCATGTTTGTCACACTTAAGTGTTTGGAACATCAAACCAATTTAAATATTAGTCAAAGACAACACAAGTAAACACAAAATGCAGTTTTTAAATGAAGATGTTTATCATTAAAGGAGAAAAAAATCCAAACCTACATGGCCCTGTGTGAAAAAGTGATTGCCCCCTAAACCTAATACCTGGTTGGGCCGCCCTTAGCAGCAACACTGCAACGCAGCCTCATTTGTGATAACTTGCAATGAGAGTCTTTTAACAAGCGTGTGGAAGGAATTGTGGCCACTCATCTTGCAGAATTGGTTGTAATTCGCCACCCTGGAGGGTTTTCCCAGCAGCACGGCCTTTTTATAAGGTCATGCCACATCTCTCAATAGGATTCAGGGTCAGGACTTTGACTAGGCCACTCCCAATTCTTCATTTTTTTTTCTTCATAGAGCATTCAGAGGTGGACTTGCTGGTGTGTTTGGATCATTGTCCCTGCTGCAATAACCCAAGTTCTGTTCAGCTTTGGGGTCAACCAACGATGGCTGGACATTCTCCTTCAGGATGTTGGTAAGACAGCGAATTCATAGTTCCCATTTATCCACATCCACAGTCTTCCAGGTCCTGATGCCACGCAAAACATCCCCAGACCATCACCTACCACCCCCATATTTTTTAACCGTTGGGATAATGTTCTTTTTCTGAAATGCTGTGTTACATTACGCCAAATGGTAATGGGACACCACCTTCCCAAGAGTTCATCTTTTGTGGCTCGTCAGTCCACAGAATGTGTTCCCAAAAGTCCTTGGGTGATCATCAAGATGTGTGCTGGAAAATTGAGACGAGTTTTTTAATGTTTGTTTTTTCTCAGCAGTGGTTTTCATCTTTGGAGGAACTCTGCCATGCAGGCCATTTTTGTTGCCCAGTCTCTTTCTTATGGTGGAGGCATGAACACTGACCTTAACTGAGGCAAGTGAGGCCTGCAGTTCTTTGGATGTTGTTGTGGGGTCTTTTGTGACCTCTTGGATGAGTCGTCGCTGTGCTTTTGGGGTAATTTTGGTCGGCTGGCCACTCCTGGGAAGGTTCACCACTGTTCCATGCCTTCTCCATTTGTGGATAATGGCTCTCACTGGGGTTCGCTGGAGTCCCAAAGCTTTAGAAATGGCTTTATAACCCTTTCCAGACTGATGGATCTCAGTTACTTTCTTTCTCAATTGTTCCTGAATTTCTTTGGATCTCGGCATGATGTGTAGCTTATAAGGATCTTTTGGTGTTCTTCACTTTGTCAGGCAGGTTCTATTTAAGTGATGTCCTGACTGAGAACAGGTGTGGCCATAATCAGGCCTGGGTGTGGCTAGAGACAGTGACCTCAGGTGTGATAAACCATAGTTATGTTTTAACAAGGAGGGATTCACTTTTTCACACAGGGCCATGTAGGTTTGGATTTTTTTTCTCCCTTAATAATAAACACCTTAATTTAAAAACTGCATTTTGTGTTTCCTTGTGTTGTCTTTGACTAATATTTAAATTGATTTGATGTTCCAAAACACTTCTTACAAACATGCAAAAAAAATAGGAAATCAGGAAGGGGGCAAACACTTTTTCACACCACTGTACAATGGAACTCCTCTATCCAAACTCTCGTCACCAGTTTGTGTTTGTGCTATAACGTATGTCCACAAAACCCACTTTGAGACAGCAATAGATATTTCCTTTACACAGCTGCACTTAATAACAGCAGAATAATTTATTATACAATAACCTGAACCTGCTGAATCGTTATGCTGCATAATAATGCCTCTCTGACTGAAGCTCTTCAAGTATATAAAACGCAGCAACGTTATAATTATACAAGTAAAAGACTGCCAAAATTAATTATGAGTTTGAAAACATTTGTCGATTTTAATTTAGAAAATGAAGCTATTAATGACCAGCCTGATGCTTTCAACAAGCCAAAGGTTCATCACCCTTACAAACCAGGATTTGGATGAGCTGGAAAGGCAGAGAAATGAAATCAGTGCAGTTAAATGTCCTGGGCTCTTAATGGATTCAGGCAGAAATGTAAACGGAGTGTTATACGGCATCAGCAGCTTCGTTGGCTCTGTCACCTCCATTCTTTTTCTTCACAACAGTTTGCTGGTGTTAAACTCCGTGTCTTTTCATTTACACCCCGTCCACAGATGATTCATGTCCAGCTCTTAACCAGACAAAGCTCCTGATGCTCCATAGCTCTCCCTTTCCATGTTTGACTGATAATATCAAATCAGGCAAACAAATGTATAACTCACTAGTCAATAATTATAACAGGGTCCTAGAATTCTTGCACAGATCTGAATTTTCTTGTGTTTCTTAGTAACAGCCTGCCTTATAAATCAGACCCATGTTAGTTGCTTAATATAAATAAACTTTCTTTATAATAAATGAAAACTTATCAATCGAGATAAGTGCTAGAACGTCACCGGTTTTCCCCCGACTCTGACCAGGATTAGGCAGATGAGAAAATGAATGAATTAATGAATGAATAAATATAATTCCTTGGAAGTTATCTGTGGTTAAAGATGATTGAGCCAGAGTTACTTAGTAATTCCCATCAGATAGCAGCATCAAAACCTGACACCAATACTGCGACTTTATCAGGTTCTGCTCAAGAACAGCACTGGAGTTTGATTATTTCTGCTGTAAAACATGAGCTTGCAATACCTTGACAAAACCTCTTTAGTGTTCAGAATGCACTGTGTTAATAATCTCTCCACAGTCAGCTCTTTTCTTTTCTTTTTCTTTTTTTGTTAAGGATGGCGTTTATCGTTTATTGCAAATGTCCTCTTCAGTTGTCTGATACGGAATAATGGATGTAGTCTCTTGTTATCCAATTTTGTATTATCCAAACCAGTTTCTGGAATAAGGTAGGGCGATATGCTACATTGATTTTCAGCTCAAAATATCGATTTTTTTAATTTTATTTTTTTAAAGAAGATAAACACATTTTAAATCTCCACTCCTGTAGATGCCGCAGTACAGTGTTTTCAGTTTGTCCACTGACTTATCAGAGTGATGGTGATGAGTTAAGACGACTCCGATCGTACTCCGTAACATGTATTTCGGCTGTTTGGATATTTTCACTGAACTATGTGGAATATCGCAATATATCACAATGCATCGTGATACAATCGTATCGTGGCCCATGTACTGTAGTGTGTGAAGCCCTTCCCGATACTGACCCTTAGAATAAGGTGCATTCTGATAACGAGACTTGACTGTACTGCATATTAAATGTGTTTTAGGTTACCTAAAGTACTTATTTTTTTATTTATATTCCAGTGACGTTTCAGTTTATTTATTGGGTTCAGCTGCATTTTTTTTAACCTTTACTGGTGTATCGTTTGGAGCTTGAGACTTGACACTTTCAGTGCTATTAAATACCCACTCCACATTGTGGTGTCTTTTGTTTTGTCTTTGGTGGACTAAACCGAAGGCGCTCTACAAACCTGAGGCACTCTAGTGTTTTGCCCAATACACTGGTGCAACTGGTATTGGAGTTTTTGTTTGTGTGTGTGTGTGTGTGGTGTGTGTGTTGTGTGGGTGTGTGTTTATTGTTTAGGGTAGACACACAGGTGAAGCCCAACCAGTCTCAATTTCCTTTTTTTAAGTAGGCGAGGAGAGACGTTACCTGAGGGGGGTCAAATTCTCTCTCTCTCACACACTCTCTCTCTCTCTCACACACACACACACACACACACACACACACACACACACAAAGAGTATCCAGTAGTTTGAGTACCTTATACACACTCAAATACTTTACACTGAAACCATATCTTGCATATGGTATCTCCTGTAATATCCTGTCCATGTGGACATGTTCATAGTTCTCTGCTTTGAAGTCTTGTATGCTGTGTGTGTGTGTGTGTGTGTGTGCGTGTGCGTGTGTGGAGGGGCATCTAACAGACCCAAGCACACACTCACTTTAGTTCTTTCACAGTTCTTGTCAACACCTACAGTAGCTAAACACCCACCTTCCTACACTCCTTATGACAGCACCTGTGATCATAGGAGTGCTTCCTGAAAGCTGCACCACCTTCTATTACTGCAAAAGCAGATATCTGGCAGCATACACGGTTGAACACTTGATATTTTGGCCAGTAGTCCTTCACCTTGATTGCTGCACCACTATTGGCACATACAGTTAAGGTTTGTTATGTGAACCAGGGGTTTTAGGACCCAAGCGCAGGTAGCTGGTGTAAATAAGCCCTGCTATTGGGGCTGAGGAGATGCTTCATGGAAATTTAGTGGCTTTGAGGCCAAACGCAAGCGCCCGTGGCCCACAGGACAGACTCAAACTGAAGGATGCAGTTAATAATGGGAGTTGAGAGAGACGCCACGAGCACGAAAAAAAAAAAAAGCGCTAGAGTAAGCTCACAAATACTAAGCAAGTCTAACAATGAAAACTTAGAAACGAAGCAGAAGCTCGCGTCGTCATGGCGATGGAGCTGACGTCACTCAACAGGGACGAAACGTGATGGAAAAAACAGCGGGGCAAAGCGCAAAACCCGATCGCTAACATTATCTTAGGGTGAAAACTGAGGCTCGCATTGCTGCCCTCTAGTGTCGGACCATGGAACTGCGTGGTTCCTAATGCATACGTTATAAGAAAAATACCAAACAAACTGTGTTATTAGGACATCATGCAGGATCTCTGAAAGACACAAGAGACCACCTCGGTCTTCCATAATGTCTTTTCTGTGGACAGATGACACAATTTAACTCTTTAGTTAGCTGTGTTTTGTAAGAAAAAGGAACCAATACCAAAACCTCATCCCAACTGTAAAGGATGGTGAAGGAGGCTGCACAGCTACAGGGAAGAACAAAGTGCAAATGTTACTACTTTCGCCTGAAGGTTGAATAATGCAACAAGTAAAGTAAGTAAAGAACAGAATGTCTTGCAGACACAGATGTCTTTTGGGAAATGATGTAACCCAGTTGAGATGCCGTGACACGTCATAGAAGAAATTCCAAAATGGTTTAAAAGGAATCTTTCTTCGCTCTTCATCTGGTTAGTGGCTACGGGAAACAGTTACTGCTTAAGGAGGTTCTACCAGTCCATGCAAGCCTGAGTGGGCAAAACTAATGTCTTCTGTCTTGTGCTCCTGTAGAATCCCAAGGCAACCCCCAAACACACACACACACTTGTTGTACTTGAGGACTTACCATTTAAATAATGATTACTGTAGCTAATTAACTCTAACCCCAACTCTAACCTTAACATCAGTAACCTAAAGCAAATCTTTTGGCTCTTATGTTTTCAAAAAAGTTGACATTTTTGTAAAAAGGAATTAAAACAAAACAGTCCAAAGTCAAAATTGCCAGGTTTTCCTTTAACTGAGGCGTTTACATGCACATAATCTGATAACTGCAGAACATCAGGTTTTGTCAATAATCCGATCGAGTTTACATGCACGGGTAATCAGATGATGGGTTAACACGACTCGTGCAGTAATCGGATTTCTACAACCAGCCAATAATCTCACAGACGTGATGTAGACTTCAGACTTTCATATTAAGTAATCAAACTCTCCTATGTGTTCGATCGCTGTTTCGTTGCCTTTAATTCCGTGGCGTGTTTAATTCTGGGGTTTCCAGATTTCGCAAGCAAAAAACGCCAAACAGAAAAAGATCACAAATTAAAGCCAAGTCATTAGCAAAAGCAGACCTGGTAACCATGTTTGAGAAAACATGTCGAAATCAGGTAACAGGTATACATGCACTGAGAAATCCGATTACTGAGATAAATCCAGCTCTCTCTGTCGGGTTTCTTAATCTGATTTGTAGGAGCATGCTGTGTACATGACCACTAGACGGTTGGTGCTCACAAGTATTGGAAGACGGTATATACACACACACACACACACACACACACACACACACGCGCACTCCAGTGTGCTGTGCCTGAGGTCAGTATGACTGTGTAAGCTGTGTGTGTGAGAGAGAGAAAGAGAGAGAGCGAGAACAAGAGCTTCTACCTGTTAGCCCCACACACACTTAAAGCTGGAAGCAGAAGAGCGCAGCATGCTCCTACACTGTCAGTACTGAGGTAAGTAAGCTTTAATGCTGTCTGACTTTGTGTGTGTGTGGGTCATGTTTATAGTAACAAATACCCCCACAAGGACAAAGAACTGACATTTTTATCTTCTGGGGACATTTTTTCTGGTCCCTGCAGGGGATACTGCTTTTTTTCAACAGAAACTGCTGCTTTCTTTTGAAAAACCATAAGAGTCAAAAGATCTCCATTAGGTTGCTGAGGTTAAGGTTAGGGTTAGATGTGGCATTAATTAGCTGCAGTAATCATTCTGTCAGTGGGAAGTCCCTACAAAGATGGTGAGACAACTGTGTGTGTGTGTGTGTGTGTGTGTGTGTGTGTGTGTGTGTGTGTGTGTGTGTGTGTGTGTGTTTTTTTTCCTTCTGTTTGTATGCAAATTGAGTCTTTGCATAAGAAAACATGGAGTCATTGTGTTGAAAAAGAGTCAAAGGTGGAGGGAAACCTTTAGGACTAACCGTGTGTGTTACAGTGTGTGTTTCCTTGGGTTTTACACCAGTACTGCCTATGTGAATCTCCAATAACTGCCTAGCAAGCAGTGTAATCTTCTCCAAAGGGCTTTTCTAATGAAAACCTAATGCTAGAAAACCTTTCCATGGGCCATCATCATTCCTGTACCAAAGGTTCGAGGTGTACAGTTCTGTACCTGCTGTTCAAAGGCTGACTGGATACACCACCTCCATAGATGAGTACATGATTATAAAAGGTGTCGCGATGTTAAGAAAGGTGAGGTTGGTTTGTATCCCAATTACTGCCGGTGTTGGACATGACTTCTTCATGTCTGTGGGTTCTAGAACCACTTCAACCCTCAAAAGGAAGGAAGGATGGACGGATGAATGTAGGGAGGCTTGAATGAAGGAATGCTGGATGAAAACATGAGAGAAAAGAAAGAGGGAAGGAGGAATGGATGGATGCACAGGTGAATGGACAACAGGACAGACTGGATGAAGAGTGAAGAGAGGATGCATGAACAGGCCGTCGGGTGGATGGTGGGAGAGAGGAAGGAACAATAGATTGGATGGATGAATGGACAGTCACTTTGTTCGAATAATGGAAAGATTGGATGGATGAATGAATTGGATGGCTGGATAGATGAAAAGGAGTACAGAAGGAACAAAGCAAGGATGGATGGATGAAAATCTAAAGGAAAGGAGGGACTGATGGATGGATTGGATGGATTATTGTGAAGCTGATTGATAGCTAGAAGGTTATATTAACGTACTTGCGCTAATCCTAATTGCCATTTTATTATTAAGTCACTTTCTATGTTATGTCCCATCAGCTTTAAAATTAGCTGCTGTCACCCATCATTAAAAAACAGGTCTTGATATTTCAGCTATTTCCAATCTACCATTTGTTTCTAAAGTTTGAGTCATGGCCTCCCAGCTGCTGGACTTTCTACACACTAACAAGCTTTTTGAGACCTTTCATTTCGGCTTTTGGCCATAACACAGCATGGGAGCAGCTCTTCTTTTCATTCTCAATGAGTGCACTTAATAAACAGATCATAGTTGGATTTCTGCAGTCATCTGATTATTCAAGTGGTCATGTATGCAGCATACTCCATTCTAGAAATCAGATTAAGAAATCTGATTGAGAGAGCTGGATTTTACTCCAGTAATCGGATTTCTCAGTGCATATATACCCATATGACAATATCAATCGGTTTCCTCAGTCTGCGCATGCAAGCAAACGTAACTTTGAGATGGGTTCCATAGACCTGCTTGGTTTTATAACTCATGGGATCTACGCAGCACCCACTAAATGGCTACCGAACACTTTGTAGAGACTCAATAAAATGTAGACTTGATCATTTAATATTAAAGATTGAAGTTTGTCACATCTTACTGTGAGATGATTGGCTGGTTGCAAAGCAAATATTGTTTTTCCTGGTACTGTTCTGTCCTGGTTCAGATCTTGTTTAATAAATAGGCAGCAATTTGTTTGTCTTGGCAGGCATGAGCGCGACACAGTGCCTGTTTATCAGGGCATTCCCGAAGAGCCTGTTCTTGGTCGTCTACTTTTTAATCATCTATATCCCATAACTTTTGAAGTTGATTGGAAATTTAAATCTACTGATGAGTTCCCTCCTCACGCCTTGACCTCCTGTCTCCAGGAATAACGAACCTGCCAACTTTCTCCAGCTATAAACAAAAAACCTGGAATATCTGATCTTTGCAACCAAATCGGTTTCCTCAATCCCCAATGCAATTTTGATTATTAGGGACATTATAGTTTGCCCTTCTGCCACTGTGAACAACCTTTGGCGTTTCCTTTGATCCCTGTCTGAAGTTTAAACCCACAATGAGCTCTTTAACTCGTCATTTTTTCTCATGTTTGCGCCTGATGCAGTCACTCAAAGATGCAGAGATCCTTGCCAGTGCTTTCATCATTTCCAGGCTGGACTATTGTAATTCACTGCTTTTTGGTTTACCCACTAAATCACTTTGCCATTTACAGTGTCTAGAAAATGTTGCCACAAAAATTCGATGCCCACAAGAATCTGCACACATCACATCTGTTCTTGGACCACTGCCCTGGTTTACTGGATGTCCCCATTACAAATTATTCATCTAATGTTCTTTCGTTTTTCATCAGATCATTCAAATGTACGTCCCGTCGTATCTTAGGTCCTCCGTGTATAGTTAGCGAGGTCACAAAGGACCCCCTGGTAACTTTCTAAGTATGAAGGCCCCTTCTCACATGGGCTAATGTTAATGTTCATGAGTCCACCATCAGAAGAACATCTGAACACAATTGTGTGCATGGCAGGGTGTCAAGAAGAAAGCACGCTCTCCAAAAAGAACATTGCGCTCATCTGCAATTTGCTAAAAGGAGCGACTTGGACGAGCCGAAGCTATTGGAAGAAGGTTTATGGATTGATGAGACCAAAATAGGCTTTTTGGTTTAAAAGAAAAGCATTTTTTTGGAGAAAGGGAAACACTGCATTCCAGCTAAGAAACCTTATCCCATCGGAGGTGGAACATGGGGTTGGTAGTATCATGGTTTGGGCTGTTTGCTGCATCTGGGTCAGGACGGCTTGCCATTCATTGATGGAACAATGAGTTCTGAATGATTCAGAGAATTCCTAAAGGAATGTCAGGACATTCGGTCCATGAATGAAATCTCAGAGAAGGTGGGTCATGCAGCAAGACAAACGACCCTAAGCACACAAGGCCGTTCTACTCAAAGAATGGTTACAGAAGATAAAAAGTTCATGTTTTTTGTAATGGCCAAGTCAAAGGCCTGACCCTTAATCCAATGGAAATTTTGGGGAAGGACCGAAGCGACAGCTAATGTGAGGAAACCCACCAACATCAACCAGAGCTGAAGCTGTTCTGTACGGAGGAATGGGCTAAAATTCCTCCAAGCCGGTGTGCAGGACTGATCAACAGCTACAGGAAACGTTTAGCTGCAGTTATTGGTGCACAGGGGGGGTCACACCAGATACTGAAAGCAAAGGTTCACATACTTTTACCACTCACTAATATGTAATATTGGATCATTTTCCTCAATAAATAAATGACCAAGTATAATATTTGTGTCTCATTTGTTTAACTGGGTTCTCTTTATCTACTTTTAGGACTTGTGTGAAAATCTGATGATGTTTTACGTCATTTATGCAGAAATATAGAAAATTCCGAAGGGTTCAGGCACCACTGTACTTGTCCCTAGGTTCAGGTTGCCCTCTGGAACTTCTGTTCTCTTGCTCTTCCTTTCTTTAAATCTCAACTCAAAATCTATTCTCTCAGTATTTTTTTTGTTTTGTTTTCCCCCTAGTAACACCACTTTCTTGATTAGTTCTTGATGTAAACTGACCTTGGGTTGTGTGAAAGGCACTATGAGTCTCACTACTTAAGTAAAGCTTCTCAGGATGTTTTTTTCCACCATTAACAACATTTTGTCGTAGTTGTCATTGCAAAGGTTCCTGATTCATAGCTGTGATATAAATGTCACTCATTTTTCCACACTAACGATTAAACGCCCCTCCAAATTTCACATAATGATGCAAATGGTGTAGCTTGTAGTAGAAGAGCTCCTTGATGTGATCAGAACCATCTGGTGCTGTGTGTTTAGAGATGGACAGTTTGTCCGTGTGTGTGTGTGGGCTGATGAGGTTGTGTGGATGTGGGTGGTGGAGCCTGGAAAGCCCTGCGGCCACTGTTACTGCTCGGGAGTTACTGCTCTGCCGAGTCAGTGGGAGAGACACTAGCAGAGGGATAATGACTGATGTTAATCCAGGGCAGGTCTTGTGTTGGAGGACAAGCTTTGAGAGTAGAGTTTTAAAAAGATGTGTTAAGATGCTCCGAGCTGCTGACAGAGAGCTTTTTGTGACAGCATCTTGAGTTTATTAAAGTCCAGACTGATGCAATGCGAAGCAAGATGGCTTGGGATCGATGTGTCGTTTTGCTCTGGATGACTCTGTCTGACCAGAATGAATGAAGCCGGCTCTCGGAGAACATCAGCATGTCCGTTGGTCATGTTGGTTGTGCACCCAAAGATAAGAGCGACTAAACCAACAGAAAGACGGGAGCAGACTTCCTCCCCGAAGTCCGGCTCCGAGCAAACTAAAGAGAGCCGCTTTGGAGGAGGGTTTAGCAAAAACAGCACAAACCCCCCTCTCTAAACAACAGGGACAGAGAGAGGGAGCTGGGACCCTGTTATCAGTCATCAGCTGGAGGAAACGGCTTCTTCCTTTGCCCCTGCTGATACATTTTCCCAGTGAGTGACAGGCAGACAGAGATGCTTCAGAAATCGGCCATCAGTCAGATCCCTAATGAGATTTAACTTCTGCAGTGCGAGATAAGCCTTCTTTTTTAAAGTGCACATTAGATAGCTGTGGGACTTCCTCGTTAAAATAAAGGAATTTGGTTACAAATCATGCTCGGTCATTTGTTCATCTTTAAGTGTTTTTAATTCTGGTGAGGGTCGCAGTGGGTCTTGAACCTATCCCAGAATCCTCGCCAGGAACCCATCATATCGAGTGCTTTTACATGCACTTAATAATCCAATCCTAGTCGGATTTCTGTAGTTATGATTATTCAAGTGGTCATGTACACAGCATACCCCGATCTAGAAATCAGATTAAGAAATCCAATAAAGCGAGCTGGATTTTACTCCAGTAATAGGTTTACTCATGGCATGTATACCAGTTACCCGATTATAATCGGTGTTTTCTGTCTGTCCATGTGCACGAGCCTTCTCCCACGGTTGCCAGGTCTGTGTATTCTGTGGTAGGGACTGTGGTAGCCTAGCGGTTAGGGTACTGGACTCTGGCCCAGAAGGTCCAGGGTTCAAATCCCACCTCTGCCAAGCTGCCACTGTTGGGTCCTTGAGCAAGGCCCTTATCCCACAATCGCTTGCATTGTAAGACTGTACCAATTGTAAGTCGCTCTGGATAAGGGCGTCTGCTAAATGCTGTAAATGTAAATGTATTCTAAACACTTGGCTTTGTTTGGCCTCTTTTTTCCCATTGAGTTTAGCGTTTGTTTTCTCTCTGAATCTGGCAACTAATTAAACACGCTACGGAATGAAAGGTGGCGAAACGGCTATCGAACACTTTGTGGAGCCTCTGAAACGCAGTACGTACATGAGAAAATGAAGAATTTGATTATTTAATATAAAATTTTAAAGGTTGTCTGACTTTATCCTTCTAGGCCCCTAGTACAGTGGGTCCTCAGTTCTCTTCGGTAATTTGTTCTAGTAGGCTTGTCGAGTAACGAAAATTGAGTATAGAGAATTTTTTCTAGTCAAAATGCATCAAGACCCAAATTCGACAAGTTCCAAGGTGGTCCAAAACCGAGGTACCACAGTATACAGTATATATAAAACTCTTCGATTTATGATAAATTCAACTTGCGATTTGTCACAACGTATTTATATCATAAATCGGGGCGAATTTGTATACACACCATTAGACAACAGATCTTCGTGCTAAAAATGGAAAAACCATGGATAAATGGACAGACAGTGAAGTTTACTGAGCCTACATGTGGTGGAGGAGATGCAACACAATTTTGTTACATGACAAAATTTGCGTTGCTTATGTCACTTCAGCGTCACACAGCGATCCTACTGAAGGTGTGAATGCAAACAAAAACCCTGGTAGGAATGTAGTGCCTCCCAAATTAGTCCCTAGAACTGTTTGGTGTGAAATGCATTGTAGGAGATCCCAGACGAGCCCCCAAAATCTGTCACGTCCCAGTTCAGAATCGAAGGGAAGGGCGGAAGGGGAATAACAAACCACAGATCCCACACCACACACAAACCAAAAATCCAACAAGGGCGACGTGGAAGTCAAAAACCGGGGTATAAGCGCAGTTCGGTAAACAGGTGCATAAACCGAAGATCCACTAAAGCAACCAAGAGAAACACGTAAGCCGAAGCAAGCCGAACATGTAGCTCTCGAATGCCCGCGCCATACGGGTTCAGATACGGAAGTAAAGCAAGGTGACGTCAGGAACCTCTGACACTGTGGTCAGCTGACACTTACTCACGTCCAAACCCCATGACCAAGGCCCTTAATGTACAAACAACTGTATCTTTGTAAGATTATATCAGTTGTATGTTGCAGTGCATAAGAGCGTCTTCCAGATTACTGAATATGATCACACCGACAGCTGAAGATGATGGTTGGCACAGAAATCCCAGAAGTGCGTGAGGGACAAACTTGTTATTGCCTCCCAGTTACATTTCAGGCCAGTCAGAACAAGTCAGGGTACGTCAAGTAAATGTTCTATTACTTCAAAAGGACTACTTTTTACCCCAGTCGGGGCCATGAATCATTGCTGAGCCTGCGCTAGTTGGACCTAATCTGCAGACACTTGATGGTTGGTACTGAAAGATGCGATTTGTGCACGTCGTAAGGACTTGCCGTTGCCTTCGGGTCAAGGTTCCAGCCAATCAGAGTGAGTCAGATATGTCAAATCTAGAACTGTAGCTACACGATTACTTTACAAAGAATAGCTTTTACCCCAATTATAGCCATGAATCAGGGCTGAGTCTGTGCCGGTTGGCTCTAGTCTGTGGATTGTTCAGGCAGACAGTTGGCACAGACAACGGAGAATTGTGCAAGGGGTAAAGGGTTCACTTTGCCTCCTAGTGAGGTTTTAGGCCAGAGTTAGAACTTGAACACAGTTTGGCTAGGTTCACACAGCAGAATTGGATAACTAAGCAATAACTGCAGCTAAACGTTTCCTGTAGCTGTTGATCAGTCCTGCACACCGGCTTGGAGGAATTTTAGCCCATTCCTCCGTACAGAACAGCTTCAGCTCTGGGATGTTGGTGGGTTTCCTCACATTAGCTGCTCGCTTCAGATCCTTCCACAACATTTCCATTGGATTAAGGTCAGGACTTTGACTTGGCCATTCCAAACACTGACCTTTTTCTTCTGTAACCATTCTTTGTGTAGAACGCTTGTGTGCTAGGGTCTTTGTCCTTGCTGCATGACCCCCTTCCCTCTTGAGTTCAGTTTCATGGACAGATGTCTGACATTTTCTTTATAATTCTCTGATATCATTCAGACTTCTATTGTTTCCATCAAGAAATAGCAAGCTGTCCTGCCCAGATCAGCAGAACAGGCCCAAACCATGATACTACCACCACCATTGTTTCACAGATGAGAATATGTCCTGAGCTGGAATGCAGTGTTTTTCCTTTCTCCAAACATAACACTTTTCTTGTAGAAACCAAAAAGTTCTATTTGGTCCCTCACCGTCCACAAAACATTCTTCCCATAGCCTTCTGGCTCGTCCACTGATCTTTAGCAAACGGCAGGCGAGCAGCAATGTTTCTTTTTTGGAGAGCAGTGGCTTCTCCGTGCAAACCCTGTCATGCACACCATTGTTGTTCAGTGTCTTCTGATGTGGACCTCATGAACATTAACATTAGCCAATGTGAGAGAGGCTTCAGTTGCTTAGAGATTACCCTGGGGTCCTTTGTGACCTCACCAACTATTACACGCCTTGCTCTTGGAGTGATCTTTGTTGGTCGACCACTCCTGGGGAGGGTAACAATGGTCTTGAATTTCCTCCATTTGTACACAATCTGTATGAAGTGTGGATTGGTGGACTCCAAACTCTTTAGAGATGGTTTTGTAACCTTTTCCAGCCTGATGAGCATCAACAGAAATATCCTTTGTTCATACCATGATACACTTCCACAAACATGTCTTGTGAAGAGCAGACTTTGATAGATCCCTGTTCTTGAAATAAAACAGGGTGCCCACTCACACCTGATTGGCATCCCATTGATTGAAAACACCTGACTCTAATTTCACCTTCAAATTAACTGCTAATACTAGAGGTTCACATACTTTTGCCACTCACTAATATGTAATATTGGATCATTTTCTTCAATAAATAAATGACCAAGAAATAATATTTTTGTCTCATTTGTTTAACTGGGTTCTCTTCATCTACTTTTAGGACTTGTGTGAAAATCTGATGATGTTTTAGGTCATATTTATGCAGAAATATAGAAAATTCTAAAGGGTTGACAAACTTTCAAGCACCACTGTATGTATGAACAGTTCACTCTCCTAAACTGACAGGTATGGGCGAAACACGTTGTGACCCGCTCATCCAGAGGTAAAGAATCAAATCGAGTCAACAGTAACAGTCACTTCTTTAATGTTCACATCAGTCAGCAGTGGCCACTGCTTTGGTTTTGGTTTTTGGTTTTTGGTTTCTTCATCTTTGCTTTTGAAGCTTGTTATTTTACATTTACAGCATTTAGCAGACACCCTTATCCAGACAATTTAAGCAATAGTGGGTTAAGGGCCTTGCTCAAGGACCCAACAGTGGCAGTTTGGCAGAGGTGGGATTTGAACCCTGAGAATCCAGCACCTTGATCTCTAGGCCACCACAGTCCAAGAGATGAAGTGAGAGAAAGTGTGTTTTTGTACAACTGTAAGTGGGGATTTGATCCTGGGATGTCAGGGTTACTAGGCTTGCTCCCTACCACTGCACCACGAGTGTATATTGTATACAAGTGTGTATTTTCCTTTAACACTGCAGGCACATCTTCATGTGGCCTCGTTCGGCTGGATTTTTTAGAGATTTCCTCAAACATGGAGCAGTTGAGAGAAGGGCCTTCTAATTTTTTTTTCCACAGAGATATCATCCCAATATTTATGAGGTCTGATACTTCATTATCTCACCTCTCTCTTTTTGCTTCTCCTCAGCGCATATTTATGACGAATGTCGAGTCGGAATGACGTAAAAGTCACATGAATTTCGATCTCAGTATCAGATTTCAGTATCACATATGGCTCACTTTTGCCTTTCGCATGAACGTAACCTTCTAGACACAAATCAAATTGATGGCTGTCCCATAGACTGTTTCTACATAACCTCTTGTATTTGGACCTGGGCAGATGTTTTATGGAAAAACTCCAGTTCTCTGCTGTCCAAAGATCTGGTACTTTGTACCAAAGGCACCCGTTTCATCACCAGAGTTTGAACTGGAGCCTTCGGTGTAGGAGCTGCTATTTTGCTCCTGGAATTGGTGGTATTAGATCTGAAGCGTTTGATATAAGAACTGGTACCCAAGTTACTGAAAATGGAGCATTTTGATTACAGGACACTCAAAGTGGAGCATGTTACCAGAACTGGAGTCTTTGATAACAGAGCTGCTACCACTTTTGTTACTGGAACTGGATAATTTGAGACTGGACCGATGCCTGATGGAAAAATTACAGTCTGGTACCAAAAGTTCAGGACCTGTGTACAGTTGCACAGTGTCTGATCTGATGAGGCTCAAAGGGAAGTTCAGTCTGCGTCTCATTTCCATGCAAAGTTCCTCACATGACAGAGAGGCAGTGGAAGTGTCGCATACTATGGGCAGCACTAATGAGAGTGTCAGCACACCCTGCTAGCTGTTGACATGCTAATGAAGACAAAGGCAAGCAGTGCTTACTATGAAATCTTTGCTATGAAAACTGGATTCTCTAGTGCTTGAACTGATACTTTAGTGCTTTAATTGGAAACTTTGATAATGAAAATGAAAGCTTTGCTAATAGAGGGGCGGTAATGGAAAACAAACATGGGTTGAACCAGTAGCTCCGGTTCTTTATGCAATGGAAAAAGGCCTTTAGGTACATGGAAGATTTTTGGAGAAATCTTCCAGCATGGAGCATTTTCCTTTACATTCTTCATCGGGGAATCAAAAATCGTAGAGCTTTGCTGTGCTGGTGCAGTGCGGATCATTCCTCGTGTTCTCGGCTCCACAGAGGAGGTCACGAGGTTAGACGAAGATCTTAACCAGAGTGACCAAACCCAAACCAGGCTGGTCATTCTGAATCGATGCCACTGTAAACAAAGGTTCAGTTTCCATGCTCAGAAGCACAACGGACAGAGCACAGAAATTATCCCCAAACTTTCCCAGAAGCATGAGAACAAAAGCCTTTAAATAAGATCCGTGCCGAGGGGAAACACTGCAGGAACGAGAACTATTCTGGATTGCACACAATCTGTCATTGCACAAACCGTGTGTGTGTGTGTGTATGTGTGTGTGTTTGAGCTCGCGCTCGTGCCCTGTAGTTGTTTTATTTTATGACAGCATAAACCAAACCCTAAACATACAGCAGGAACTTCACACGTTCTGCCTGATTGCATTCCAATGCCTTTTATATCTCACCCAAAAACAACATCACGTTCTGCTTCCAGCGTCTTCATGCCAGCTTTAAGCACAAACACATCCATTCTGCTCCCAGCAAAGCCTTCGCCAGTGACCCTCCTCTTCCTCGGTCGCTCAGGGGAGTTTGAACTCTGACCTGGTGCTCTGACCCGTAAAAGCCCTTTTTTGGGAAAAAGCTGAAGCTTTGTGAAGTGAACTAATTGAACCAGCTTTCCTTCGAGATGAGCGACCGGTGTGATTAAACATTTACTACTCCGTGCACTCTGAACACACACACTCACAAACACACGGGTGGAAATCTCCACTCTGATTCTAAACCTTTCTATATTACACAGCCCCAAATCAGAAATAGTTGGGACAGTATGGGCAAATAATGCAGTATTTCTTACTGTGACTTTTATTTCATTGACACAATATGAAGCAAATCTATTTCATGCTTTGGTCTGATGTACTTCATTTCATTTGTTGTTAAACATCCGTTCCTGCATTTCAGACCTACAACACATTCCAAAATAAGTTGGGAGGGGGCAATTTAGGGCTAGTAATGAGGTAAAAAAAACAAAAACTAAATAATGTGATTTTAACAGGTGATCATAATCATGATTTGGTGGCTGTGGTAGCTTAGTGGTTAAGGTCCTGGACTGTGGACTAGAGGGTCTAGGGTTCATGTCCCACCTCTGCCAAGCTGTTGGGTCTTTGAGCAAGAACCTTAACCCTGAATTGCTTGGATTGTGAGAGACTGTACTGAATTGTAGTAAGTCGCTCTGGATAAGTATGGTGTCTGCTAAATGACATAAATGTAAAATTGGGTGCAAAAAGCAGGATCCACCTCATTATTAGCCCCAAATTGCCCCCGTCCCAACTGTTTTTTTTTGGCATGTGGTTGTAGGCCTGAAAATGCAGGAATGGAAAACCTTGGAAAACCAGAAAAAAAACATAAATATCTCAGGTTTTCATACCGTCTGCAATGAATAAAAAGTCAAAGGAAATTGTAAGGAACACTGTATATCTTTTTATTTGCATTTTTCCATACCGTCCCAACTTTTTCTGATTTGGGGTTGTAGAACAAAAAATCCTAGATTCCCCTGGTGCTGCCCGCAGTGAGCCCTGCGGGTCATGTGTTAGACTGGCATCCTGTTCGGGCACACTTACGCCTGCACCCCGTGTTCATCAGGGATATGTGCTGGAGGCCCCCTCATTTTATTCCAGTGGTTCCCAGACTTTTTTGCTCCACTGTTGTACTCTGACATACGTGCACATCTTTTGCTTCTATTAGAATTTATTTTAAATATTGTAATTCATTCAAAATTGCAGTTTCTTATTAAACAAAACAAATTCAAGTGACAGATCATCTTTACTTTGGAATTATCACAATTATCACACGTGACGTGCATTGTGTCTTTTGTAACTTACATTTTTTTCCCCACAGTAGCTCTGCAGTGTTTTATTCTATAGTTAATTATATGTAGTATTACTATATTATATATAATTCACCATCTGAACCATTTTACAGAGTGAGGTACATTCAGCAGGGTCCTAGTTGTGCCTTCCAGCACAAATGGCTGTGTCTGAGATAGAAGATGACAGTTGGCACCAATGGTGGAATTTTGGGTTTATCCCAAACGTCCAGGGCAGGTTTCTTTCTGCGTGAAGTGAACTCCAGGATAGAATCACCATTGAATACATTTGGGAAACGAATCAGAGGTACACAATATAGACAAAAGTTTGTGGACACCCACAAACTTTTAAACAAAGTCCAAAGAGAATTGGTATGCCAACTTTGATTGAGGCTGGCTTGAACAGAACCTTGACTTCAACTCCATCAGACGTCTTGAGAATGGACTGGAATGAAAAAAGGGAGTCGGGGCTTATTGTCTAACATCAGAAGCTAACCTCATGTTCCAAAATCTTTTGGAAAGCTAGAAGGCTGCATCAGTAAACTAATACCTATGTTTTGAATGTAATTTTTGGGTGTCCACAAACTTTTGTCTTTACTATTTGAAATCTTCCAGTCCTAATAGTGCCAAGAGCTGCTTTTTCTTTCAGGCATTTAAAACAACACCACTCTGTAAGGTAGAAATCAGGCGTCCCTGACCTTCACTTTCCGTGTTTACATACAAATACTAAAGTTTTATTTATGCTGTCCGTACTGTTAGGAAAGAACCAGCCTCCTTCTAACCTGTAGCACTACATCCAGATTGCTCAGTGCAGGTGTCAAATTGGACTGAGATTATCACTGTGAACTGCAAACTCAGGATGGAACCAATTTACTCGCCATACGGTGCAAAAGTCTTTAGATACACCATTATATTAGATATAACATTGCTTTAGCATTGGTATAATGACTGTTTATAATTATTTCTCTAGTGTCTTTATCAGAATCCAGACAGAAAATACAGGACATTTATATGCAGTATTAAAAAAACTAAAAAAAAAACCGCTTCGATGGGCTACAGTGATAAGTATCTAGTGTTTCCTGCTCTTACACTTGAGCAATGGCAGCATCTGGCAGTTTTAATCAGGATGCCAAGTTGATACCTCTACAGTCTGAAGAAGCTTGATCAGGATTGGTTCTTTTGGAAGGGTAGCAGCCAAGAAACCACTTTTTCAGAAGGGGAACAGGGTGAAAAGGCTGATACTGATTCTAAAGCTCAAGACTGGAATGAAGATCGTGGAAAAGAGGATTATGGAGTGACAAATCATAGTTTGAGATTTTTGGGTCCTATCGTTGACAATGTTATATATGGTCATTATTCCATTGCTAAACCAACAAATCTAATGGTGGCCTAAGACTTTTGCACAGTATTGCATGTCTGTGGATCTGATGCTAGAACTGGAATCTTTGTTACTGCCCCTTTTTGTACTGGACATGGTCATTTAAAACTTTTTAGTGTATCCTGTCATACTGGAACATTAGTGGAAGTGGAAACTTGGTGCTGAAAGGGAAACATTTGCTCCTGGACTGGACATGGAGAATTTGGTACTGGAACTGATAACATATGTAGTGAAACTTGTACCATTGGTAACAGAGCCGGTCTTTTGTTCCTGGAACTGGAATCTTTGCAACATAACCCAGCAATTTTTCTGAAACTTGGAATTTTGGTACTGGAAGTGGAGCCTTTGCTACTGGAACTGGTAAATTTGCGCCTGAACTGAAACTTTTGATAATGTCCCTGGTCATTTTGGTACTGGAACTGGTCATTTAAAATGTCCTCGTAAATCTGGAACTTGTCGTACTGGAAACCTGCTGGAAGTGGAAACTTGGTGCTGGTATTTTTTCTGTACCTGGTCATTTTGCTACCTCTGACTCTGGACAGGGGGACAATAGGATAAGCATGGTTCCAGCTTTCCAGTGCTTTAAAGTCTTTGTGCTTTAGAAAGTCTCACAGACGTTTAGAAGTATAACTATCCCAGGTCATCTGTTCTCTGGTTGCCTGGCCAGTAAAACCTTCAGGTATTACTTTGCTTAGATGATCGGTTTAAATCGGTGTTCTTTAATTGTGAGACTTTTTTAGGTTTGTCTTTGGTTGCTTTCTGAGCTTTATCTGAGCAGACTCTGCTTTGAGATCAGATTACCACCCTCTCTCTCTTTCTTCCTCTAACTCAGGCCACACCTCTCAACCTGTGGTTGGCTCCTGCTGGTGTAAGCCAGCGTGTGTTTAGGTCTCTCGCCCTCTGTTTCTCATTCTTCTGACCCAAGAGAGGGAGAGAGGGAGGTAGTGGGAGTGAGATAAAGAAAAGGCAGCAAAGTTGAAGAGGCAGTGTGAGAGACAGAGGTATAGGGAGAGAGGGAGGGAACGAGAGACACTGAGAAAGAGGAGGAGGAGAGAGAGTGGAGGTGAACTGATGAAGCTTCCCGGCATGCAGCTCAGCTTCAGCGGCCGCTCCACCACCGTCTCTCCAGAATAGTGAGCAGGAATTTTCCTTTGTTCTGTGATTTATGAGGACGCTTCTCTCTGCCACGTGGGGCTGTTTTGTGTGTGTGTGTGTGTGTGTGTGTGTGTGCTTCTTCACTTTGAGTCTTGCACTTTTGAATTGTTTCATGCTCTTTGTATCTTGAGAACTTGTTGCAGTGCAGTCAGTTTGTTGTTTGTACAGGTTGAGAGGTTCTTCAAATGAAGTTTAAATGGGAATTGGGGTCGGATGATATATTGATGCATTGCTGTATTGATTATCAGTATGGGGATATTTTCACTTCAAGTGTCAGTGCTTTCCTCAGATCCAACTTCCACTCAAAAGACACTTAATCTTGCACTGGGGCTGGGACTCATCAGACCTTTAATAACAGTCTTTAACAAAGCAGACCACCCCCCTGTTTCCTGCTCTATGGGGACCATACCCCACCCCAAACCACCCTCCCAGTCATCCGTCATCCTTTCACTACTTTAGGCTTAAGGGCATGCCGCTAATCCCGTCTCCCAACTGTGGGGGCTTGTTTTATATCAGTGTCGCAATATGATACACAATCATTGCAATTATACGTTTTTTGATTCGTGATGTCACAGTCAGCGAGTTCCATCAGGTTTTGCTGATGTTCAGCCAGGACTGGAGACGCCACCATTTTTTCAGACTGATCTCTGCCAGTTACACTGCCTATAGACAATCTTCATACCCCTTTGAAATTGTCACTGAGTGCGTCTAAGTGCGTAATAAACAGATAATGGGAAAGCGCCGGGTTTACATGACTTGGGTCTAATCAGATTTCAATGTTGCAACCATCCAGTAATCTCACAGAAAGATGCGACATAAGCTTCAAGCTTTAATATTAAAGAATCAGATTCATTTTCTCAAGTAGATACTGCATTTCAGAGTCTCCATAAAGTGTTCAATAGTTTAGCAGGTGCTGCGGTTAATTTCACGGTTGCCACATCCTGTGATGGAATCCCAAACCAAGTCTATGTGAAAAAAATAAAAATAAAAAAAAGCCCAAAAGAAGCAAAATCTCTAAGAATAAATGGGGTTGGCAACCGTGTTTTATTCCACTAGCCACTCTGCACACATGGGCGGAATGCAGAAACCGACTGAAATCTGGTGTATACATGCACTGAAAAATCCGATTACTGAACTAAAATTCAGCTCTCGTTATCGGATTACTTAATCTTATTTCTAGATCGGAGTACGCCATTTACATGACTACTTGAATAATCAGATAACTGCAGGAATCCGACTATGATCAGATTATTAAATGCATGTAAACTCACTCACTGTTTTGTCTTATAGCCTGAAATCAGAACTCACAAAAACAATGATATTTGAATTATGATCGATGTTTTCAGTCTGCGCATGTGCGCGAGCCTTCCACCACGTTGCCAGGTCTTTGTATTCTAAAGACTTGGCTTTATTTTCCCACTTTTTCCATTGACCTTAGAACTTTTTGTAGTTGGATCTGGCAACCCTGAAATTAAACACACCATGGAATGAAAGGCAGCGAAACGGCTCCACTTTGTAGAGACTCAGAAACGCAGTATTTACTGAAGTAAATGAAGAATTTTATTATTTAATTTTAAAAATTGACGTTTGTCACACATTTCTATAAGATTCTGTGAGAAATCCGATTATTTCCTGAGTTGTCTAAACCCAGAGCTTCCCCATTATCTGATTACTCATGTGCAGGTAAACTGGTTATTGGATTACTGACTAAATCTGATATTCTGCAGTTATCTGATTATTAGGTCCATGTAAACATAAGAGTGTAACACGGTTGCCAGGTCCACTTATTCTTAGAAACTTTACCACCTTTGAGATAGACCTGGATGTTTCTTCAACTCAGGATCTGGCAACCCTGGAATTAAGCGCAGCACCCCCTAATGGCTATCAAAGCTTTGTAGAGACTCAAATGCAGTATGTGGGGAATTTGGAGGAAATTTTGAATTTGATCATTTAATATGAAAGTTTGAAATTGGTCGCATCTTTTTGTGAGATTATTGGCTGGTTGCAAACTAGAAATCTGATTAGTACTGGTGATCTAACCCCAGTCCAGGCTTGCAACCAGTGAACTTCTGAAGGTAAACTCAGTTATGGACTGTGGTGGTGAAGTGGTTAAGCTATTGGACCATGGATCTGAAGGTCCAGGGTTTAAATCTAACCTCCTCCAAGGTACTGCTGTTGGGTTCATGAGCAAAACCCTTAATCTACAATTGTTTGGATTGTAAGACTCATCAGTTGTAAGTTGGTCTGGATAAGGACATCTGCTAAATCACTAGGTTGGTACTGAGACTACTGACTGCTCCTGGCCCTGCAGATATTGTTACTGGGACATTTAATTACATTTAATCTTGTACCTCTGGTAATGGGGCTGGTCATTTTTAGTGCTGCATCAGGTGACTTTGGTAGGGGAACTGAAACCTTTGCTGTCATAGTTAGGTACTGGATTAAGTTATTTTGGAACTGAAAAAACAACCTTGCATACTGCACCTTGTAGCTTCAGTATTGAAACTAGTCAGTTACTTACTGCAACTGGAAAACTGGCACCAGACGTGTAACAATTGGGACTGAAACTGCTGTCTTTGTGACTGACACTGGAATATTAGTAATAACGATGTAAGACTTGGCACTGGCACTGTTGATATCATTACTGGGATATTTTGGACTTTTACCACAATTTGTACCTCTGGTCCTGGGGCTGGTAGTTTTAGTGCTGCATCAGATGAAATTGGTGGTGGAACTGAAACCTTTACTGTCATTGAGGTAGGTACTGGATTAAGTTACTTTGTTACGGAGCCCTACTGATGACATCCCTCCTTAATAAAATGAAAGCGTGGCCATGACTTATTAAGGTGTGGGAATGAGATCATCATATGATTATTAATAAACTTGTTCCCACACTTTTATAAGTCATTGCTATTAGGAGTGGGCAATTTGATAAAAATATTATATCACAATATTTACAGACATTTTCGTGATACCCGGTATTTATCGTGACACAAGCAACAGATTCTGAAAAACTACTATTCAAATATTACTAATAGCACTTTATCCAATCCACACCATATAATGAAACCTTCAGTTTTTCGGTGTTCTTTAAGCACTGATTATATCCTCGATATGCTCAGAAAGCATCGTCTATCACAATAACATGTATCATGATATGATAAAATATCGTCGTATTGCCCACCCCTAGTTGCCATGGATAATTTTAATAAGGAGGGATGTCACCAGCAGGGCTCTGTATTTTGGGACAGTAAAAACAACCAATCATAGTTTATCTTGTAGCTTCAGTACTGGAAATGGTCAGTTACTTGCTGGAAGTGGAAACTTGGCACCAGACATGTAACAGTTGGTACTGAAACTGCTATCTTTGCAGCTGACACTGGAAAATTGGCACCAAACATGTAGGACTTGGTATGTTTATTTTAGTTACTTTTACCAACACCTGTACCTTTAAACTATTAGAACTGGTAGCTCTCTGTCTCAAATGGGAAACATGGTATTAGAAGTGTAAGGTTTTTTATTGGACAATGGAACTGGAAGCTTTCTTAGTGTAACTTGTAGTTTTACCATTGGACTGGTAGTTTTCTGAAGCCAGAACTCGGTACTGAAACAGAACTCATACATTTGCTAATGAAAGTGGTTACTGGAAAGAGACCTGTTCAAACTGGTTCTAGAAGCTTTCGTACTCCATCTTGTGGTTTTGGTGCTGAAACTAAAGTACCAAAGTACTGGAGGTTTGTTACTGCATCTTTAATTTTGCCGTTGCACCATGTGACTTTGGTACTGGAACTGGTCCTGTTCATATTAGAACTGATGCATAGGCACCACACGTTTTTCTAGAACATCAACAACTTTTTTTAACCTAACTAATGCATAGCACTGTACACACAGTGGGGAACGTATTAAGATCTGTTTTTTTTTTTTTTTTGTTTGTTTTTTTTTTTTTTTTTTTTAAGTTTTAGCAAATAAAAAAAAAGACAATATCAAAATAATCGACCTGGGCAAGATTACATCGGTTTATGGTTCTGAATGTCGGTTCCAGTTCATTTTTTGATTAATTGCCCAGCGCTGTGCTGGAGCATTAAGAATTTCCCTTCAGTGGAATTCAGGGGTGCGCATAAAAAACCAATCAAGATGTGAACAAGACCATTGTTACTCCAAAACAAACTTTATAGTAGGCACCATGCTTTCATACAAGCAGTGTTCTCCTTGGTGACATCCACCAAACCCATACTCCCGGTGGTTAAGGTACTGGACTATGGACCAGAAGGTCCAGGGTTCAAATCCCACCTCTGCCCAGCTGCCACTGTTGGGTCCTTGAGCCAACAGTGGATTGTAAGATTGTAAGACTGCATCCGTCTCTGTATATGCATATCCACTGCTCCAGATTCCAATGTGGGTGTTATTTACACCCCTCCAGCCGACACACACAAAGTGGTCAAGGTGACTTGCTGGAAAGGTTACAGAGCCATAAAAGTATCTATACTCGTCACTACAAAACATTATGGTGGCAGAATGCGTCTGTGACGTTTGCACAGAGATTTTGTGGCTGTGTACATAATTGTATAGACACTTTAGCGATATGTGTGGCAAGAATGACCAAACCTGGTAATTAGACAGGTGTCTACTTTTGGCTTTGTGGTGTATTTACAAATCAAATGCAAAACCTGCATAATAAGCTCATTCAGAGAACAGACTGCAGCTGTCATGGTTTTAAGCCACAGTGACAGACTTATACAAAATATGTGCACCCCGATCAAGTGACATATTCTCTAAAGGAAAAAGGTTCAGCATCACCACTGCATGGAGTGATGACTCAGTCGATTTCCTTCTGTCTGTCCTGGTGAGAGCTGCAGTGGCAACAAGCCGAGAAGTCCAGCTTCTCCAGGGGGCTCTCCAGAGGTTCGCAGGGCAGCTGTGAGAAATAATCCCTCGGATGGATCTAGGGTCTGTCCTGGAGTCTCCTTCCACAGGGACGCACCTAGAGCTCTTGTGTGAGCCAACCAGGGAAACCCTGGTGAGATGCTCAAACCAGCTCAACTGGCTACTCTTGATCTGAAGCAGAAGTGATTCTAGACTGGCAAACTCCTCCCCACTGTCATGGAGAGTAAGCCCAGCAGTCCTGCACAGGAACCTAATAAGGTGACCGGGCAAAGCATTAGTCACCTGTGACCAAAACACACCTAACAGCAGCAATATCTTTGTTATTGTGTTAAGTTGCCCCATATTCCATGAAGTCTCGCAGGAAACTGAATCATTATCTTGTAGATGATATTCCTCAGTATGTTGAAGCAAATTGTGTTTTACTTGGTTTACCCTTGCACTTCTTTCTGGACTGTTTGTAATCCCGGGTGTGGTTTTGGGATCTAATCTGTGGTTCATGTCGAGTGAAGTCAGGCTTTAAATGACACGACTGGACTCGTAATGTTGCTCACTATTTCAGCAGACTTTATATTCCATAACTGTACATACTACTGATATGTTTGGCTAGTTGCAAAAAAATCCAATTATTTCCAGAGTCATGTAAACCCAGAGGTTTCCCATTATCTCATTACTGCAGTGCATGCAAACTTTTCAGCAATTATCGGATTATTGAGTTCATATAAACGCACTCACTGGTAAAACAATGGTATCTCCAATCTAATGGTGGCCTAAGACTTATGCACAGTGATATACATTTAGTCATTTGGCACACGCCCTTATCCGGAATGACTTTCAGCTGATACTGTCTTACAACCCAGCAGCTTGGCCGAATTTGGTCCATAGTCGCCACCGCTTTCCCAGTCACAGTATTTATTTGTAGACATAAATAACAAAATAAAGAGGAAGCATACAGTCTTATCCAAAGGTTTGAGCCAAGTCAAGTGGCGTGTCTTAAAAAAAAGACTTTAAGATGAGCTCTGCAGCAAACAAACTTAAATTAGACATTTTATGCACCTTTAACAAGTCAGTGAAGTTTAATGTACTTGCAAAAAACAAGAGCAAAAGAAAACACCGGTGTATCATCTGGACCAGTGACCGACATAATGTTTCGTCCTCCAGTGTGTTTTGCATTTGAATTTGCGTAAATATTGCATTTTACTTTGTTCCCTGTGGACTTTGCACGAGACGGTAGTCTCGCATTTTCAATGTTTACTGACTGAACTCGGGAGCTGCCCTTCTATTATAAGGGAATTTTGTGCGAACACGTTCGCTTGGGAGCTTGGTCTACTCGGATTGTTTAGAGCTGGAGTTTAGCGCTAACCTACATGCAGTATTTGCGCTGTCGGACGTTCAGGAAATTCCCTCGTCTGAGAGCTCAGCTGTGTGAGAAGTTGGGCTTGAAAGCACTTCAAACGGAGTTTAATATATACTCTCCCAAGCAGTGTTTTCCAGCGCATACTTGAGGCTCGTCTGCTCTCGGGAAAAGCGCCGAAACGGTTTATTGGCCGTATTGGAAAGGGAGACGGACGGGAAGGGAAAAGAAGAGTGAATTCCTTTAATGGGTGGAAAAGTATCACTTTCTGACCCACCTTTGGCATCCACGGCACCCGCAGCTTCCTCTCGGTCTTTGTAGTGAATAGACGGATTGTTTTCTTGCCGTCCAGAACCCTGTTATTCTTCTGTTGTGGTCATGAAACAAGACACGAGGTGTTAGTGTAACCGGAATAATCCGACCATGAGCTTCAGTCTCAAAAGCACGCCGTTCTGAATGTGTGTGTAGATGGAGACACGTTGCGGGGCAGTTAGCAATTTAGCCCGAGCTTTAATGATGGCTAACTAGCCATTTTAGAAATCACCCTGTTTTGTCCGGCTTTGTTATAGCAATTTAGCTCACTGTAATTAAGTTTTAATCAACGGGAGTTTGTTGACCGCATTCGCCGACCCGCCTGAGGTGATTAGCAAAGAAGCTACACTATACAACCAAAAATATGTAGACGCCCCTTCTCAAATGGTGATTTCTGTTATTTATCCACACTAAATAAAGATCCCAAACTTTCAAGCACCTCTTGTATATGTTCCACAAGGTCCCGAGTCTCTACACTCCTCAGGTCCTCAGGTCAAACAAACAGACCAGCGGTGCCCCATGACAAACTCCACACATTTTTTTACTTTCCCCCAGTAATTACAGTTATAGCTCCAATACTGTACATGCACCTAACCTCCAATATGCAACTGAATAACCACAACAATGCAGGAGTGGATTAGGACAGCATGCCATCGCCTCTCATTGAAACAGCGCCTTCCTTCTCGCCTTCACCACAACCCTGTGGAATCTGAGAACTTAAGACCTTGCGTATTTCCTTGAATTGGCAAATGACCAACATTCCCATTCCTAAAATTAATGCAAGTTAATAAACAAAGTCTATATATACACGTCATAGCGAGATTGTACCTTAGCTTCCTCCAAATTCAAGAGGGTTGCTACCAAGCTTACAATACTAATTCTTATTATAATATAGAGGTCTGGATCTATTAAAACTGGCCAGTCATTAACACACTGGGAAACTTGAAGTCCTTACCATTCATCACCTACCAAAGTATTGTTGCAAACCAATCACACTTTTTCATTTCAGGAGCATTGGTTTCTTTCAGCAGGATAACACACCCCTGCCATACTACAAACATTCAGGTTCAGGAATGGTTCGAGGAACTTGAGAGTTCAAGGTGTTGGCTTGCCCTCCAAATTCCCCAGACGTTATTCTGAGGGAGCATCTGTGGGATGTGCTGGATAAACAAGTGTGATCCATGGAGGCTCCTCCTCACAGCTTGGATCTGCTGGTCATGTCTTGGCGTCAGATAGCACAGGACATCTTCTGCAGTCTTAAAGTTTTTGAGGGCTTTTTAGGGCTTTAGATGTCAATTTATAGGTTAATGCATACCAACTGTCCTGCCTCTCTGTTTCCTGCACGTGTTAAGCCATAATGTGCACCAACTTCTGGGTTTCTAACTAAGTTGTTTTACTCATCCCATAATCCTTAACTATTTCAACCCGTACATTTGAATTTGCATAAACATTTTTTTAGTTTATTTATTTGACAAAAAGTGATTAAAAGGTATTCCAAGAATGTATCAATTTTTCAGTACCAGTCCAACAGTCAAATTATATGCAAGATAAACATATTCTGTCACTGTTTTTTTTTTGTTTGTTTGTCTGTTTTTGTTTTTTGGGTGTAGATACAGCACGTAAAAACAATGAACTTTGAAGCTGGTACTTTTGAAAGACGATAGTTGTGTTGCATAGAATGACAAAGTCAACGTGGCCGGCCACCAGTAATGGGTCATTTTGCTTACAAAGCTGTAGCTGTATCCAACTTTTCCAACATCAGAGCAGAAAAAAAAATTCCCAAGTTGTTGTGGTATCCATACATGACTTTGTTGGTAACACACAACCACAATTTCTTCCCTCTGAAAAGATTTACAGCGTCATTTGTAAATATTCATAACGCATTGTACAAAAATGGAAGATTCACATAAACAGTTAGAGGCTCAACTAATGCCCTTAAACTTGGGTTATGAATTTATTTTAAGCAAACAGTTTTTAGGTTTTTTCTCAGATTTATTCACCTACATATTCTATTTTCTTTAAATATGTGCTCTGTTATTTTTTATATTTAGCTTCTGTTTATTTATACAGTTACTATAGACATATTAATTAGATAACTTAGTTTAATTCTTACATATAACATCTGGGCCATCTAAGGAGGTCGGGTCCCTTTTTGAGTCTTGGTCCTACTAAGGTTTCTTCCTTATAACGTTTAGGGAGTTTTCCCTTGCTACTGTCGCCCTAGGCTTGCTCAGTCTGGGCTTTGGGGCTAGATGATAAAAATTTTAAAGCTGCTCTGAGTCAATGCTCCATTGTAAAAAGCGCCATAGAAATAAATCTGACTTTGACATACACCACTTATGGTAGATTGGGCTGAAACCTATTTCTATAACTTGAATTTAGTCTTTGAACTATTTGTATACTTAAGAGCGACTCTTAATGGGGTGTTACCTGCCTTCCTCTTATTTCCGGCTTTATCTTACAGGGTCGTTATCCTGCCTTTCTTTGTGCTAACTGTTTTAATCCCTGATGGCACATGACGCGTGACCCAAACCATCACGCTTTTGAAGAGAAAGAAATAGCCCCCGTAGGGGCATTTAAAAAAGGGGTGAACAGACATCCCATATTACCCTTAGCAAACAATAGCCGGGGGCACTTGCTCCGAGACGTAATAAAAAGAAAAATACAGACATGATGGATTTAGCAGAGGCGCTAAGGGCAGGTAGTTCTTTCAAAGAGCTAATGTTGTGAATGAGCAGCCCGTGTGGTACCTCATTGCTGATTTATGACTGAAGGGCAAGGTTTGTTTGCTAATCCTTGGCTCTTATAACTGAAGATTTCAACACAATTGTTGCCTGACTGGCTCTGAGGGAATGGAGAGGATTAGCAATAGCACAGCTTGTTTGACATAGGTTATCGATGTTTCTTGATTACTGCTTCACTACCTCGTTCCTTCAGCGCAGTGCGTGCAGATCGAATCAGACTTTATTGCTCCGACGGTCAGATTTTAAGTTGTTGACTTGTTAAGGATTTTAATATAGTTTTCCTATTAAAGGCAGAAACAGTCATATACAGTGGGGGCAAAAAATTAATTAGTCAGCCCTGATTGTGGCAAGTTCTCCCGAAGATGAGAGAGGTCTTGTAATTTTCATCATAGTTACACTTCAACTAATGAGAGACAAAATGAGACAAAAATCCAGGAATCACTTGTAGGATTTTTAAAGAATTTTAATTGAAATTTGGTGGAAATAGTATTTGGTCAATAACAAAAGTCAACTCAATACTTGTAACATAACCTTTGTTTTGTTGGCAATGAACAGAGGGTCAAACGTTTTCCCTGTAACCTTCAACCAGGTTTGCAACACATGTAGCTGTATTTTTTTGGCCATTCCTCCATGGAGATCTCCCTAAGAGCAGTGAATGTTTTTGGGCAAAACGACTTTCAACTCCCTGCACAAATTTTCTATGGGTTGATGTCTGGAGACTGGCTGGCCACTCCAGGACCCTTGAAATGCTTTTGACGGAGCCACTTCCTGCATTGGCCCTAGGCGGTGGGTGTTTGGGGATCATTGTCATGCTGTTGAGACCCATCCATGTTCCATCTTCAAATGCTCTCACTGATGGAAGGAGGGTTTTTTGGCTTAAAATCTCATCGATACCGGCCTCGTTCATTCTTCCCTGACCGGTCAGGTCGTTCCTGTCCCCTCTGCCGAAAAACAAAGCCCCAAGCATGATGTTTCCTCCTCCACCCCCAGGCTTTAACAGTAGTAGGGGTGTTCTTGTGATGCAACTCAGCTCTTCTTCCACAACACGGCAGTTAGTTTTACTCAAAAAGTTGTATTTTGGTTCATCTGACTCACATGATATTCTCCCAATCGTCTTCTTGACATCCTATGCTCTCTGCTGGCAACTTCAATGGGCCTGGACCGGTTACTGGCTAGCAGGGGGCAAACGCCTGGCACTGCAGGAATCTGAGTCCTTCGGCGTAGTGTGTTAACTGATGGTAGCCCTTTGTTCCTTGGTCCCAGCACTCTGCAGGTCATTCAGCAGGTCCCTCCGTGTAGTTCTGGGATTTTTTTTGCTTCACCGTTCTCATGATCCTTTTGGACCCCAACGGGAATAGCTCTTGCGTGGTGCCCCAGACATCGAGGGAGATTATATCAAGGGGGGTCTTATGTCTTCCATTTTCTTACATGGGCTCCACAGTTGATTGTATTCCACACACCCGCTTGCCTATTTGTAGATTCACTCTTCCCAGCTTGGTGCAGGTCTACAATTTTTCTTCCTGGTCCCTTCAACATCTCCTTGGTCCCCTTGGCCATGTTTGAGTTGGAATCTGACCGTTTGAGGCTGTGACAGGTGTCTTTTATAATACAGATATGAGGACCAAACAGTGCCATTAATACAGTAACAATGAGGACAGAAGAGCTTCTTAAAGAGAATACAGGGCGGTGAGAGCCAGAAATCTTGCTTTTTGTGGGTGACCAAATACTTATTTTCCACCATGATTTACATTAAATTTCTTTAAAAATCCTACAATGTGTTTCCTGGATTTTTTTTCCCCTCATTTTGTCTCTCTGTTGAAGTGTACCTATTAATGGAAAATAACAGAACCCTCTCTCCTCTTTCTAGTACGGAGAACTTGCGCAATCAGTGGCTGACTAAATCCTTTTTTTGCCCCATTGTACAGTCATTCAAAACATTACCTGAGAAATTCAAATAATATCATGAAATAAGCTTTTAATGTTAATGATTTTCCATAGCTTAATGTGAGTGTTTTAAGCATGTTGTAGGCTACGCCTATTCGTTTTGTGATTCAACTTTCTGATAACTTGTCGAATGTATGCCCTCATAAATCAGAGTCACCTTTACTGAGGTTTCTTTTCCACCAGACTTGCTCAGTCTGGCTTTTAAATCCAATGTTGGTTGGTAATGACCACTCATCAGAACCTGAACGCCTGTTACCTATCCTGCTCATAAGTGAGTCAAATGCAGTTTCCTTTGCATCCTTGTCTCCTCTGGGATCCTCTGATCTTGTAGACCATCGTCTGTAAAGAGACACGTTTTTCATGCGAACCTAGTCGGCATCAGTCACATTTGCTGACGGGTTTAAGCCTTGTCGAAACATCTGGCAAAGCACATGGTCTGGAGAAAAGCGATTCACTTCTCTCATTCCTAAGGATGAGGAAATACAAGGCAAAGCGAAGATCTTGTAGTATCATTAGTTGGTATTTGTGGCTGGGATAAACCTAGGCTGGTCATATTTTAGTGTAACATGAATCGTTTAACCTTAGAAGCACCTATTCATTCCAGATTGTATCAATCACACCACATTGTTGTTCCTGTCTCTTTTCTAGCTTTGGACGATAGCAGTTCGGTCAGCAGTGGGACAGCGACGCTCTGGATACAGATGAGCTCACCCAGCCTCGTCTCTCAGCTCGTACGTCCACAACAGCCCCTCTGCTCCTCACAGGACATAGAGGAACAGGTGAGTTGATGGACAGCTGCAGCCAGATCAACATTCTACTTACCCCTTACCACATAATGAAGCACTCGGATCTGCTTCCATGTTCCACGTGTTCCAACCTGCCTGCAAGACAGGCGTCTAATACTTTCCTCTCTCTCTGTCTGTGAGTGTGCCGGGTTGCTGACTCAACTTGTTTGAGCCACCGCAGAGAATGCGTGGATTTAGTGTTTGCTCCACTTGCATCTGGCCGCGATCATCTGGTTTGCTGTTGTTGTTTTTTGGCTGTTTTTTGGTAACTCGAATTCTTTCATTGCTGTTTGTAGAGTATTGTGTGGTGTGGTTTTGGTTTACGCTACTGCACTAACCCTCCCTCCTGTAAACCACTGGCTGCCCCCTTAGACAGGGGCATAACACACTGCATAATACAGTCTGCACTGGGTTATTAGTACTTAAAAGCTCACCTGACAAAAACTTGTTCACCTGCGACTGAATTGGCTGTGATTCGTTTTGGCGTGGACTGGACACGTTTCTGGACGTAGGCGACATCAAGGTTCAGTCTTGCTCGTTGTTCCATGTAGTCCCACACATGGAGGATTCACATCTGAGTTTGTGGGTCAGTCCAGATGTGTGACTGCTCCTGAATGTTCATCATGCCAATCAGTCATATTTACAGCTCTGTGAACATGAGAATTATCATCTTGGAATACAGGGATAAGAATGTTATGTTACTCAGGAAGATTCTGAGCGAAAGGCAAAATCTGGATGTCCAGCAAAGCAGCGTAGGCATTGTGGTTCAAATTTACTGTCATCTCAACAGAAGGACCCATTTCTATTAATTAAAACACCCCCAGAATATCACAGAACCTGCGTTGACTTCTAGAAGCAATTTTTGCCTGGATGTCCCTGCCTGTGAGTTTCGTTTTTCGACCACAATTATGACAGTAATTTCCTGTAGACTGGGAATTTTGCCACTGCTGATAGACCCGCTTCGATACACCTCCAAAATCAGCTACTTCCTTCACACTACGGCCTTTGGCACACCCAAAGGCAATCACTCTTATTGCCACTCATTAACATCTGCCTTGTGACCCCTTTTCCACACATCGAACGAGACAATTCATTGCACTGACCACCTCTTCTCAATCTTCGATTCCCTTCACACAGCAGGTATTTATAGCCTAACATCCTCTAACAACGCCCTCTGCAGGAGCCTAAGGTATGACCCAAACCTTAAACACCGAATCTGAACTCATTATTTGACTATTGCATCTACTCACTGGAAACATTTTTTACAAATGAGAAGCAGACATCATAAGCTCCTCCATCTTCAAGCCAATTGAAAGTGATTAGTGGATTGGTAGACTCCATGTATAATAACAGAAAAAGACCCATGATGCATTTACTGGCACAAACAGAGCCATTTTTTGGCATTTAGCAGACGCCCTCATCCAGTCCACTTAACATTGAATACAGTTACAATCCAAGCAATTGTGGTTGGGTCTTGCTCAGGACCCAACAGTGGTGCTGGCGGAGTGGGATTTTGAACCTGGACCCTTCTGGTCCATAGTCCACTATCTTAATACCACTAGGCCACCACAGTCCCAACATACCAGTAAACTGTTGCATGTTGATGTGGTCGATCTCAATCTCGTTCTTGTAGCAAAATCCATAAAACCGGAACGTTTGGCACTGCACTTATGCCCATGGTAGATAGCTGGTGCAAAAAATGTTTGCTTTCAGAAATGTCTGCCAGAGTATGAACCATCAGCCAGTCCACATTTCCTTCTGTATTTGCTCCAAACCTACCTGGGCCAGTTAATGAAGACGTGACTCAATCCATTAAACCAATCATTAATAAACACAGTTGCTAAGCCATGTACCACAGGATCCCGCTGGTGCCAGTATTGTTCGTGAACCAAAAAGCATACAAGTGGAACCTCTGGCACTGGAGCGGTTCCCCACGGAAGCTTTCGGGTGCCAATTTTGTTGTACTTGCAATGGAAAAAGGTTATGAGTGGATGCCTTTACAGAATTTCAGTCCAGAACTCTCAGACCACTATTTAGTCCACATTTCTCTAAATGCAGCTGAGAGTTTTGACAGAGACTGAACACGTTACATACCCAGGCAGTAGCAAATGGGCAAAACTCCACATGAGCTATATGGTGAAACACATCCTAAGCCCATCCAACTGAAGACCACTCCTAATACAAGTCAGTGGCTCATTATCAATTTCTAACAAAACACTTTCAAAAATTATAAGTACAGAGCTCAGCTCATGCTTTTGAGTTTGTGGCTAATGTCTCCGTGTTGGGCAATTTAGGCGTAACTGACCCTGATCAGGAATAAGCGTGGTTAAGATTGGGGTGAGGTGGGGGAGATTTTCTTATTTAGAATTTGAATAGAAGTCCAGTCCTGTTGTTGTTTATATTTCATGTTTACACAAGGAAGTTCGTTGTTCAGTCATCACTCAGCAAACATTGTAACGATTGTATATGTCTTTAAGCTTAGCGTTGGCATTAAGGCAGCTCATGTGGCTCAAAGGTAGCAGTCAGATGCTGGAAAGACCAGTTCCTGAGATCCTGGGTTCAAACACCAGGCTGGACTTACAGCCAATGAATCCCAAAGTAAACTCCTATTCAGAGTAGACTCCTTTAATCTCAAATGTACAGTACTGTGCAAAAGTCTTATGCTGCTTATTCTTTATTGAAGTTTTAGTGCTCACTGCACTTTGTAGTTCTGCAGTTACAGACTGTAGTCCATCTGTTTATTTACGTACTTTGTTCGTCCCCTTTACTCCGTTCCCTAATAACAGATCTGGTCCCATTTGGGTGGTAGTACCTGATCTGTGCTGGTCCTGTGGGGGTCCTGACCATTAGAGAACAGAGTAAAACGGACGAACAAAGTACTTCTTGTCGTGTCTTGATATTTCTGGCATCATGGAATCAGATTCTGGTTCGAGTGCCAGTAAATGATTTTGCTCAAACTCTTGATTTTACTCGGGACCCAACAAGACTGGGCAAGCCTAGTTTTAACCAGACTTCCCCACCCATATTCTGACAAATCTGCTTTACAGATTTACAGAGTGTCTGTCACTAAAAGAAGCTTACTGTTCAGTTCAAAGCATTCTGTTCTACCCCCCGTGGGGGGAGGGGTGCAGATCTGGAGCCTAACCTGGAATATACTGGACACAGACAGAAGCGTGCTCTGGAGAGGGCCCTGGTCCAATGCAGTTCCATAAACCTGCTTTAATTTTGCAAGCCCAAACGGGACTTGGACCCAGATGGTGAAAAGTTGTCGAGCTGTCTTTATCGGCAACTGATTTCTGATCGATAGCAGATTGATGTCTTTTGAGCAACATCCGTCTTTTTAAAGCCAAACAACCTCCAACAACATAGACTGTGAGGCTGGTGGTGTCTGTATTTTGTCTCCTGGTGCAGTTTGTTCACTCTTTTTTAACTCAAGTCCTGTTGACTGTTTTTTGTAGAGTGAGTGATGCATTTGATGTCAGCTCACATATCGTTAAACCAATAATTTGATAGATATCATCATAGACCTTAAATATCAAAAATTTGAACCCCAAGCCAAAAATCTGTCGCCTCTCACCTGTTTTTGATTCACCTTCCCTTTCTTTCTTCTGTTTCTCATTTTTCTTTTTGCTTTATGACTCTACCTTCTCATGCTCTCTTTCTCTCTTTCTCACCCTCTCGGTCAGCCCCTCCCTCGCCTTCACTCGTTCCTTCCCCCCGTGCTGGAGTCTGAATTATTGTATGAGTGTTGAGATAACAGGGTTTTGGATTTGGCTTGATAACTGGAGACCATTAAAATTCTTTCCCTGCTGATGATATTTTATGAGTATTTTCAGTAGCAGTTGAGCAATGACCTGCTCTCAAACCGGCATGATGTCATCTTGGTCGAGTCTGGAGCAGGTCTGAGATCTTGTGTCTGTGGAGTCACGTACAGCATTGCTCCATCATATAAATGTTGACGTTGACACAAATTAGCCGTCACAGCTGATCGGAGGCTGTTCTGTCGTTCCAAACAGTTGTTGAATTAGCTTTTTTCAGAAGAGTATTGGCAGTAGAGTTTGTAGTTTGGCTTAAATCATGGGGTTATGTTAGAAGAACGTACATTCGCTCTACGTTCTGAACTCCCGTACTCGTGCTCGGTAATGGTGTCAGTTGCTATCTCATTTGGAATGACAGCCATTTCCTAAGTTCATCCCCCTTTCACAAATCGAGATAAAAGATTTCAAAGACAGCCAAACATTACAAGAACCCCAAGGTCTGCCCAGTGGTTTTCCATTCTAACCTTAGTCATTCATTAAAATCCTATTAAAAAAGATCTGATCCTCGATTGATATTGTGTTTAATGATTGTTCAGAAAACAATCCTTTTGTTTGGAACAAATGTGAAAGCCCAACACCCAGTTTAGTTTTTATTCGGCTCCGACTCCCAAATAGTGTCGGTGGAATCAGTTTTGTGCTGCCCCCTTTCGTGTGTCTAATATTCTACCCTTTTATTAGCTCCAGACGGACGCGGAGAAGCGTTGTGCCTTCGAGCACAGCTGGAACAGTGACGATCTGAGGCGCCCGGACGGTTGCTCGGACCCAGGTATCGAGATGGATGCCAGTTCAAAGTGGTGCAGTTCTTCTGATTTCTCTGGCGAATCAGAACGCAGCTTGACTGGACGCAAAACGCACACCATATCTCAGACAGGATCGTGGAGGCGGGGCATGACTGCCCAGTTGGGCGTCACCTGTCCGAGGAGTAAAAGTCAGACTCCAGCCAACTGCAGCTCGCTGAAAGTTCACAGTAATGGTATGTATGAAACAGTGTTTGCATGCACCTAATAATGACAGAAAATCAGATTTAGTGAGTAATCCGATCAGAGTTTACATGCACTTGAGTAATCAGATATCAGGAACCCTCCAGATTTACATGACTCGGGGAATAATCTGATCTGATTTCCACTTTGCAACCAGCCAATAATCTCACAGAAGGATGTGTAGTTAACTTTAAACTTTATAATTAAATAATCTAATTCTTCATTTCCTCAAGCAGGCACTGCGTTTCAGTTTCCCCAAAAGTGTTTGCTAGCCACTTCTCGGATGTTACATTTAATTCTCTTGACAACACCAAAAATAAGTTTCTGAAAATAAGAAGACTATTGGATACTGTAAATAAATAAAAAACTGAGAAGCTAAATAATGACGATGTTGAAGTAAAAAGGAAACTAAATTTGTAAAAGGGAGGGAAAGCCAAAAACAGAAAGCTGGGAGAGAAAGAAAACTGTAACTAGAAAGAAAAAAAAAAAAGCGAAAACTTCAGAGTATTGAAAATTAGTGGGGGGTTTTTTTGGGTTTTGTTTGTTTTTTGAGGACTAAGTTCTCTTTGTAATTTGAAGTTTTGAGTTTCCCGTTTTGAACTAGGTCCTTTGTTTGAGAGCAGCGTTCCTACTGGTGGTGTGAATGCAAACCAAAAAGGCTTTGGAACTAAGTTAATTCTTCGGGGTAGTGCCTCCCATTTATGCCCAATAACTGTTTTGGTGCAAAAGCAGCTTTGTTGCCACTTTTTAGAGCTGAGGGACTAGAGTCATATGACTGTACTGGAGTCAGACTTGTCTCAAATTTAAGGACTTGAGACTTACGTTGATAAAAGACTCGACTTTGACTTGGTTTTCATGACTTGAGACTTGACTTAGAATTGAGACCTCCATCTGTCAATACTGTTTTAAATGAAGATCAAATGTCCGTATGTTTAAATATGTTTTAAAAAAGCAAAGATTTTCATTGGGTGTGCCTCATTTTCATGTGGCTCTTGGAACAGTGAGTTTGACAGATGGGTTAAAAGTCCAAGAAGAATTGCGCAGTATTTATTAATGTTGAAAATATAATTCAACTCTTTATGATGCCCAGTGTCTTTTGACTGATTTTAATGTGGAAACTGGAGTTAGAGTGTCACAATCTCATATGACTTTGACTTGAGACTTGCTTGACTTACAGACTTGAGTTACTTGAATACTATCACAGTAACGTGGGCCTTGCTTAAGACTTGAAGGTTAAAACTTGCTACTTGCTTTGTGACCATGTTCTCAGTCTGCCTTGTAGGATCATTCAGTTGTCCTGTCCTGTTATGATGGGAACAAACTTCTCACAGATGGCAGTATAGTGATGCAGTAGATAGTTTGGTGCTGCCAAAGAAGCTGGCCTGGCAGCATCAGTCCCTGTCTGATTGCTTGCTAAAAGTAAAAAATGTCTGGAGTACGCAGACAGGAAGTACCCACAGCGATATCCATCCGTTCTGATGTGTGGTTGTTTTGATCTGAATTACATTCAGTTTGTCAGCATCAGTGGAAGTATGAGGGCTGGAGGTTCAGGCATGCCTGGACTCTGTGCTACTGTGATCTATGCAAGGTGTCTCAGATCTCGCCTTACGGCTGTGATGCTTATCTTTCTGCAGGCAAAACAGACGATGCAAAAGTCTCTGAGAAAAGTCGGTTCACCTTGCAGAGCCCTTCCAATGAGGGCAAAAAACTGCCCACCACTTCCAGCACCCACATTCCCACCAACACGTTTGGCTTCAAAAAAACCTCCAGCACGGCAACCATAACCGCCAGCGGTGCCATTATAACGAGCGGTTCTGCCACTGTGGGGAAGATCCCAAAATCGGCAGGCTTTGCCTCGACTCGCCTACTGAGTCAGCAATCTAGCGTCGATGATGGGTACCTTCCACCCAGCGCTCGTACCACCCTCCAGTACCGAAGCCTCCCTCGGCCTAGTCGTTCCAGCAGTAGCATGGGGACGGGCCGCACTACTGGTCGTTCCATCGATGCTAGCCTCATGAGCAAGGGTACGTCCACCCTGCCCAACCCAAAGAGCCGAAGCTTGGTCAGGTGCAGCGCCAATCAGACGGACCGGGAGAAGGGTGTGCTCTCGGACACAGACAGTCTGGTAATGGGGTCGCCACATAAAGCTAGCAGTGGCACTCAGAGCCAACCAGGCCGACATGCAGGAGGAAGGTGCTCAGATTTGTCATCGCCCACCTTGAACAGGTGAGTAAATTAATACAGTTTTAGCAGATGCCCTTATCCAGACTGACAAATGCCATCTTAAACCAGATTTACACTGTGTAATATTCAGCCAATTTAAAAAGAATTCTCTGGTTGTCAGTTAAGATCAGTGGACTGCCACTGCAACCGAAGACAAATGGCAGCAACGTTCTTTCACTGTCACAACCCAGGGAAAATGTACTGTGAGATTTTGCTGTAACCATAATACACCATAATACAGTGTTAACTCGGTTCTCGGTTAATCTCATCATTTTCGGTTCTCCACAAGCCTTCTGGAATGAATTAACAACAAGGACCGAGGTACCACTGTAGTTCATAGTAGGGTTTGGAGCTATTGATGTTTTTCATATAGGCCACTTAAGCTCCACACATAGGACTAAGTGGCACGAGTAGTTTTACGCTGTATCCCTACAACAAATACATTTGTGATAATATTAAGCATCAGACGGATATTTTACCATCAGAAAGCCCAAATTCTGGATGATAGTAGTTTGTTTGCAAAGTAGCTTTCCTTACTATACCATGGTGAATCAAAGAGAACCAGAGCAAGACCAATGCTGTATGGGAGATACGAGTGACCTCCTGAGTCATAAGCAAGCTGTGAAAAGGGGAAAATTACCTACACATGGAGGTCACCTGGTGGTTTGCCTAAGAAGACCAGCATTAACGTTCAGAGCTGGATCCCCAATGGGGCAGACCATTCTATAACCAAACCACTCTTGTGTTGGATGTATTTCTGGTGTAGTGTTGGCTTACACGTTGATTGATTCCGCTGGGTTCCGGCTCTGAGACATAACTGAGATAACCTGATGTTATCCATGAAGTAATGGGGAACTGTGAGTGCCTCTCGTCTAATCTGGGAGAGATGTCTTTCTTATCTTTACTTTTATTTGGAAACAAAACCTAGTCTTGTACGCTGTTGTGCAAATACAGAGCCAGACGGGCTGTTAGACGTGTGTGTTTTACACTTGGCAGTCACTCTTATCTAGAGCAACATAGGACTGATATAATCTCAAAACTTACAATCCAAACAATTGTGGTTAAGGACCTAGCTCAAGGGCCCAACACTGGCAGCCTGTTAGTATCCAATGACCTTCTGGTTCATATTCAGGACATTCTGGGACTGGTGGACTAGTGGTTAAGGTACTGGACTGTGGACTAGAAGGTCATGGGTTCAGATCCCACCTCTGTCACTGTTGGGTCCTTGAGCAAGATACTTAACCCTGAATTGCTTAGATTGTAAGACTTTATCAATCGTACCTGCTGGACCTTCACTGGTCCCAGTGAATTCTCAGTGATTACACTGATTGCAGATTTTTCTGTGTTGCTAATTCTTCCCTTCTGTTATTCATCTTCTCTCTGATGACACGAAGAATGTTTGGAAGCAAACCAGCTACCAAGCCGACCCCCGTGACCACTTCTGAGAACCTGAAGAACTCGACCATCATCTCCAACTCCCATACTAGTTCCAGCCTGAAGGGTGGCGCTCTCGAGGCAGCAGTTGGTAGCAGAACCAGCAATGGTCTTCCATATGGGGAAAATCTGGCTCACCTGCAGAGTTCAACGAGCAGTGACTCTATAAAGGTGTCCTTTGGCAAAGAGGAGGTGCTTTCTTCAGGTCCTGATCGTATGGGAACCATCCGGGCCGGACTATCAGACAGGTGAGGTTCTGAAGTAGACCATGGCTCAAGGTAGAGATGTGATTGTTTCTCCTTTGTCTACAAAATGATAAACGAGCCCAATGTCGGCCAACTTCATTGCCATCATATTGGTCAACATTTAACCAAAACGTTCTCTGCAACTTTGGCATTAAGGAACTTGGCATT
>JAJAGP010003013.1:0-11490 GCA_025084515.1 Ancistrus triradiatus
CAGTGAAACCCTGCAGGTTTACAAGTTAAACCAGCTTGGACCAGTATATGAACCAGTATATTCCAGCTTGGAAATAATGCTAACTGTTTTTTAAAACCTTTATAGCAGGTAAATGCTTTGCACATTAAGTCATTTGTCATATCTAGCAAAGTAGGTTTACCGGCTAACTTACTGAAAGACCAGTCTGAAGGGTTACTTGAGGCGATTCTAAAAATGACTGCTAAATTTATCTCTGACCAAAATAGATTTGTGGATGCAGCCTAACACCTAGGATTCATCTCTTTGTCCAGTTATTTTGCTGTAACACTACATCCCACAATGAAACTCTAAAACTGTAATTAAATTTTAAATACCTGATGTTAGTACAATACTTTTAGCATCGCAACAACTCAGTGATCACTTTATTATATAAGGTACATCTCCTTGTTTCTATACTAATTGTCAATTTTGTTAGCTCCATTTACCAAATAGAAGCACTTTGTAGTTTTGCAATACCAAAGTGTAGTTTTTAGTTCCCTGTACTCTGTTCTCTAATGGTCAGGACCCCCACAGGACCACCCCAATCAGGTACTAATTGGGTGGTGGATCATTCTCAGCACTGCAGTCAATACACTAATGTCGTGGAATATTAGTGTGTGTTGAGCTGCTACAACTGAATCAGTGACAGCAGTGCTGCTGGAGTTTTTAAAGACTGTATTCACTCTGTGTGCAGCCTATTGACACATCTACCATATTGCTGCACCTTTGAGATAAGTGAAGTCAGAGACAGCAGATCATCTGTTGTTGCATCTGTTTGAGTTAGTCATCCTATAGTCCTTCATCAGTGATCCCAGGATGCTGTCTAGGGGATGCTGGTGGCTGGATATTTTTGGCTGGTGAACTATTTTCAGTCCAGCAGTGACACTGAAGTGTTTAAAAGCTCCAGCAGCACTGCTGTGTCTGATCCACTAATACCAGCTTAACACACACTAACACACCACCACCACATCAGTGTCACTGCAGAGCTGAGAATGATCCACCACCCAATAATACCTGGTGGGTTTGTGGGGGTCCTGACGCTTATAGAACAGAGTAAAGGGGACTAATGAAGTACGTAGAGATACAGACAGACTACAGTCTGTAATTGTAGAACTACAGACGTACGTCTATATAGTAAGTGGAACTGATAAATGACGAATGTATAAACAAGGAGATGTACCTAATAAACCGAGGCACAACTCAAACATGATGGTGATACCTTAAAAGGGCAGGAAGTTGAAGCTAATGAAGACAGGCTTTATTTTGGAAGATGATGGTACTTATCTGAGGTAGGGAAACTGCTGGTCTACTTTAATTTCGCTTCTCGTGAGATGTTCTCCGTTGAGGATGGCTTGCGGGCTCCTGTCACGGACGGCGCATGCGCGGTAGAGTCGGAGGGAGGAGATCGCAGCGTACGGTGAATCTCGGCAGGGATGCGCGGAGAGGCAGCTGCGTAAATACGGATATGAAACGGTGTGACATGCCGTCGAAAGCCGCGCACACCGACCTGAGAACCCGCATCGGCTCGTAATTGGGTGCAAAAGGAAGGCAAGAGCGCTTAAACATGGGGAACGAGGCGAGCATGGAAGGAGACGGAGCGATAGCCGGGGAGTTCGCGGGATCAGAGGCGGAGCTCGGTCGCCTGAGCGAGGAAGAGCGCCGGAGGCTGGTGGGCTCCATGGCAGAGGCGCAGGCCAGGCGAGTTCCAGCATCCACACTGGGGTTTATTGATGATTGCTGGGTGTGCACACCTTACTACGTGCGTGTGATTATGAGTTGTGTTTTGATCGGTGCAGGCTGGCACATCACGACCAGGCAAAACACACCCACTCAGATCCATAACCCCATTCTGCTAATACTGCACCAAGAGCATCCGTTTGATAGATGTGCTTGTGGCTAGTCGAGTCCACTCAGTTGAGAATGTACTGATTTTGGCTTCTGACACTTACATTCAGGGTCAGACAGCATTGGCACTGCCTCTTACCAAAATAAATACATTTTCGATCTGTGCCAGTTTAGTAGAAGGCTTAATCGGGTGTTTCCCAGTAATTATCCCAATACAGCAGTGCTAGATCGTGTTTGTATGATCACATAAACGTGCTTCGTTTCCGTCCTCTGTTTTTATTCGGGGGATATTTTTTTGTCCGTATAGGTGATCGCCCGCCGTTTTTTCCGTCGTACACACACCCCCTTCTTTAGGGGCTGGGTGGGTGATGTCATACGCGCTGCTGTGGAAACCACTGGTTTCAAACGAAACACAGCTTCAGCGAGATCGCTTCAAAACACGATCGAAATCAACATTATCCCTGCCAGTCCATCCGTTATTTAATATTAAACGCGATGCCCTGCTGATGCTCTTCGGAAAATGGTTTTAATGTGAGGGAGCGGCTATAAATATTAATATCACTATATATAGCAGCAATAATGCCGTCATGCGCCTTGATCGTCTCCCTTCCTGCCTTGATGAGGATGTATAGTGTTACAGCTGAGAGCACTGAGGATCGAACATTACAGTATTAGGAGGTGCATCGGACCCGATCATGTTTGGTTCAGCGCGTGATGGCTGGCCGTTCGCTCTCCATGGTGCTGAAAAGCGCACTTACCCTGCACGTCTAGGGGACCGTACAAGAGCCACTAAATCAGCAAAATCTAAAAATAGACACAACTAGAAAGTAACCAATCAAAATAAAAATAGCTGTAGTAACACGAAATCAAAATAAAGTTGTTCCACAATCATAGTAATAAAAAATCTACAATAATTCTGCTACTGATATCATTGTCAGTGATACCAGGCTAATAGTCCAAGTGTTTCAGAAGATTTGATTTGGATATAAGCCTATTCACTCTTTGACTTTCGGTGTATATTCTGGATATACAGCACTCCATCCGACGCTTGGCATTGTGCTTGGTGATGTAAGGCTTGCATGCAGCTGCTCAGCCATATAAACCCATGCCTGGAAGCTCCTGGCTCACAGTTCTTGTGCTCATGTTAATGCCAGAGGAAGTTGGAACGCTGCAGTTATTGAGTCAGCAGAGCGAGGGCGACTTTTATGCACTATGACCCCCAGCAATCAGCCACCCTGCTCTGTAATTTTATTTGGTTTGTCAGTTCGTGGCTGAGTTGCTGTGGTTCCTAAACGCTTCCATTTTTCAGTAATACCACTCACAGTTGACTGTGGAGGAGGGAAGTTTCACAAACTGGCTTGCTGCAATGGTGGCATTCTATTACAGTACCAGACTCAAATTCAGTGAAAAGCCATTCTTTCACAAATGTCTGTAAATGTAGACTGAGTGTCTAGGTGTTTGATTTTATACACAATGGGACTGAATAAAACACCTGAACTGTGGTTAAGAGGGGTGTCCCAATACTTATTTCCATATAGTATATTTATTTAACATTTTATATGTACAGGGTGTCCAAAAATATACAGCTCTGGAAAAAATAAAACCACGCAATGTTTCCTAAAATCAGCCTACCTACATGTATGGCAGCAATTCCATTCCTGTATTTAAAGAAGTCCAACACAGAGAATTCCAAAACATCTCATTGAACTTAATGAGGTAGCCTATGGATTAGGTGATCATATTGAAGAAAAGTAAAAGACACATAAAAGCTGTGATTGAAATACTGGTTTCTGAACCTTCATTAATTCAAACATTAGTATTGTTTTGTTTAAAAAAAGAATATAAACCTGTTTTCTTTGTATTATTATCTGTATTTTAATTGAGGTCTGAAAACACTATCTTCTTTGCTATTTTGATCAGCTGTCATTTACAGCGAATAAACACTGTTGTCAGTGCTGCAAATTAAAATTTTATGTGGACCTTCCCTGTCACTGGATCTAAATACAATAGAACACCTTTGGGATGTGGTCCAACATCTTGTGGAATCCATGCCATGAAGAATTGAGGCTGACTTGAGAGCAAAAAGAGGCCCTACACAGTATTTGTATATGTTCTTAGAGTCATTTAACTATGGTTGTTGTAATATCTTTGTTTAATTGTCATTCTTCCATTTATATTTTAAGATAAACCTTTATTTAAATTTTTTTTATTTAACATACACGCGCATGTACACACACAGGGTCTTTCTAAAACCAAAGGTGCATACAGTATATAGATCCAAACGAATTACTCTACAAAAATCAGAAGTGCTGGATTGGAGGTTATATCTGTGTAAGACTTTACTGTCTTTGTGAGGTTTGTGCTAATTTTTAGATCATTACTTTTAATCTTTTTGATTTGTCATTCGTTACACTTTTTTAGCTGAGCATACTACATATATTACGCAAATGGAAACTGTATCTTTTATTCATGTGAAGGTGTATTTAGATTACAGGTTACTAATTGTTTTTGGCATGGTGACACAGTGGTTAGCCTGGTTGCCTCACAGCTCCAGCGTCCCCGGTTTGATTCCGAGCTCGGACTCTGTCTGTGTGGAGTTTGCATGTCCTTCCCGTGTCAGCATGGGTTTTCTCTGGGTACTCCGGTTTCCTCCCACATTCCAAAGATATGCGTGTTAGGCTAGTTGGTGTGTGATTGTGTGCATGAGCGTGTGAGTGTGTGTGCACTACAATGGACTGGCGCCCTGTGTAGGGTTGTTCTTGTCTTGCCACCTGTGCTGCCAGCTAGGCACTGACTTTCCCAGGACCCTGCCCAGGATTAAGCAGACATCCTTTTTGTCAGCAGTTCCTGAGGACCTGGGTATAAACCCTAGTTGGGCTTGCAATGTGAATGTTGGGAGGTACTCAGAAATCTCCATTGTTCATGCCATGATAGACTTCCACAAAAATGTGTTGTGAAGATCAGACTTTAGATCCCTGTTCTTTAAATACAGCAGGGTGCCCAGTCATACCTGAGAGCAAACACTTGACTTCAAGACAACTGCTAATCCTAGAGGTTCACATACTTTTGCCACTCACAGATATGTATCATTGGATCATTTTCCTCAGTAAACGAATGACCAAATATACTATTTGCCTCTCATTTGTTTAACAGGAGTCTCTTTATCTCTTTTAGGGTATGTGTTTTATCTCATATTAAAGTAGAACTACAGAACATTCTAAAGGGTTCAAAAACTTTCAAACACCGCCGTGTATCTGTGCATGCTTTGTGAATGAACACTGATGAAATGAAAATGAAATGAAATGAATGAAAACTTTAAATTCACTTTTCGTTTGTTTACCTTACAGGTCATCAGAGCATCAACAGTCTGGAGCACGAGGTCCCGTTGGGCTCAGTAAAAGTCGAACTGTAGACGCATTTGGAGAGGGCCCACCCCCCAGGCCAAAGCCTGGACGCAGTCCTTCTTCCCTAAGCCTTCTCGAGTCTCGTTTCCGTCAGGAACCCAAAGACCCTGAGCAGCCTCGCAGCGGGATGTTCTCCTCCTCATTTCTGAGTGGGGTTTCCTCAGCTGTTTCCTCTGCTAGCATTCCCAAGTTCAGCCTTTTTGGTGATGATGAGGAGGAGGAGGCAGCAAAGCAAGGGTCAAAACCACCTGGCCTTCAGCAGGGGTCCACTAAAGGGCAAGGACCACCACAGCAGAAACAGGGACCTCCAGCACAGGCACCTGGAGGAAAGCCTGCTAGTTCTGGACCTGGGACCCAAAAGCAAGGACCTAAACCTGGGGACCCTGGTCCTCAGCCAGAACGATCTGGTAAATCAGATCCAGGAATCTCAGGTAAACCCGGCGGTCCACAGGCAGGCCCACCCAAAGCTGCACCCCCACCTGGTGGTCCACAGAAGTCTGGAGGACCTTTCTGTCCTCTCTGTAAAACCACTGAGCTGAACTTACAAGCCAAAAACCAGCCGCCCAACTACAACACCTGCACTCAGTGCAAACAGCATGTTTGCAGCCTGTGTGGTTTCAGTCCTCCTGACTCAGCGGTAAGGCCTCACCTCTTTACGAATTTTATTCTCCAAGCCTGACTCAGTATAGTTTAATTCTGCTGGATTAGTTGGCACCTACCCCTTAGAGCTATTAGATAATGTGATTTTTAAATTTATATAAGAGATGATATGATTATAGCACATTCTCTGAGCAAACCATTCACTGTTTCTGGGTATAGTTCTTACAATGGGAAAGCAACTCTCACACTGTTCTACAGTATTGTGCAAAGTTTACGCCAAGATGAGATTAGATATTAGCATGTCTTAGCATGTGTTAATGACCATATCCGTGTTACCTCGGTTCTCTTCCACCTTGGAAATCGTCGAATTCGGCTCTCTACACATTTTGACTAGAAAAATTTGTCTCGGTTCTCGTTGTTTGCTCGGTACTCGGCTCACTCGATTTATGATTCATGATTCACGAATCAGTATACAGTGATTCAGTGATTCAGGTTCACAATATCTCTTGCTCAGAGATCTCTGCAATTCTATCATGTTTTTCTTTATTTCTACATCTACAGTACTGTATTAGTGCAAATACGTCTCTCTGGGTTCTAAAAAGGTTAGTTTATAAGAGCCAACCGAAAGCAAAACAGGAATTGAATGGTCCAGAACACAGGCCGCAAATAGCTTAGCAGCTATGCTAGTGCCCGGAGTTCACCAAGATAGTAAGTGTTTTGCTTTCACTTTTCACTTTCAATCCATTACTCACTAAATTGCATGAGATTTTTCAACACTTTATTATCAAATATATATAATTATTTTGGCCAACTGTAGGTTAATGATAAGTGTTTTAAGCTTTAACTTCCATATCATTACTTATCATAGGCTCCACTATGATACAATATGGACCGCTCTACCAAATATTTGCTAAACTCCTCAGTTCATGATACATTTAACTTATGATGGAGTTCGGGAACATACTCATCTTTGTAAATCAGAGAGCATCTACAATACAACTCCTGCGTATAATTCCTTATACAGTGTGAATTTTCTGGGGATCTACAACGGCTCAATTCAATTTACATGATTCCTTATGTGAAACATTTGCTCGGGACTTGTCATTTTTGGTTCTCTACAGGCCTTCTGGAACGAGAACCATGGTACCACTGTATAATTATTTCTCAGTCTCTTCATTAGAATACAAGAAAATACAGTAAATTTGTATGCAGTATTAAAAAAACTGAAAAAAAAAAAATCCGAAAAAACAGCTTCTATAGGCTATAGTGGCAAGTATTTAGTGCGACCTCCTCTTACACTTTAGCAATAGCAGAATCTGGCAGCTTCATCTGGATGCCAAGTTGACCCTTCTACAGTCAGAAGAAGCTTGAAGAGGAATGGTCTTTTTGGAAGGGTAGCAACTAAGAAACCACTTTTTGGCAGGGGAACAGGGTGAAAAGTCTATGATATGCTAAAGCTCACAAAGATTGGAATGAGGATCAGTGGAAAAGAGTATAATGGAGCCACAAATCCACGTTTGAAATTGATATGGTCATTATACCATTGCTAAAACAACAAATATAATGATGGCCCAAAGTGGCCCAAAGTATTGTATATTTTCACTCTCACACTTCCCTCTATATATGTCCAAATAATTTCTCATGGCTCCTAAGTATCGAACTTGTGACTGGATTTGTCTGAGAAGCACACTTACCCAGGTCTGGTAATGCTGCATCACATGTCAATCTCCCTTGGCCTAAGGTGAGAGGGACCATATGGACTCTGAGGGGGCAGATTATCGAGCTGATTCACGTCATTCACACAGGAAGTGTAGGAGGCTGCCATTCACTGTGTTTTAGAAGCCAATATGAGGGCAGTGAATGTGTGGAGAGCACAATCTTGTTTTTATCTCTTGTTTTGTAAGGAAAAAAAGATATATGACATTTTCAAGAAAAGTGGAAAGAGGTTAAAGGACCAAAAATAAGTTAAAGTCTAGCCGTGCCTGGGAGCAGAGACGAGTGAAGATAGTGGTCACATGTAGCTTAGGGATTAAAGGCTGGAACTCATAAACAAACACACTCTGAGTGAGTTAAATAGCAGAGCATGTGATTAATTAAATGTTGAACAGGTAAGAGGAGTCGAACAGGTAAGAGGAGTCAATATGCTGACCTGTGTGATCAGTAGTGGCACAGTGTTGGGTAGAAAGTCTAGAACTAGAACTAGAACTTGGCCGTACACCTTGCTACTATTGGGTTTTTACCTTCAGAACTGCCTTAATTTTTCATGGCATACTTTCAACAAGCTGATGGAAACATTCAGAGATTATCATGATATTTTAATTGTTGAACCCTTCCTGTCAGGTGTCCAGAATTCAGTGGTGCAGGTAGAATGAAGGTGTAAGGAAAAAAGGTGTAGGGAATGTTTTCTTGGCACACTCTGGGTCATTTGATACTTATGCATGGCCGTTTGGTCAGTAGAGCATTGTGGCCTACCAAGGTCTTCCCTTCATGTTTACCCTGTGGCAGAAGGAACTTTCAGCTGGACAATGCACCATGCCACAAGGGTTGTATAGTCATGGATTGGTTCCAGGAACATGACAGTGAGTTTGTTTTGCTTCCCTGGCCTTTACAGTCCCCAGATCTTAATCCTATAGAACATCTCCGGGACGAGGTAGAATGGGCTGTTCAGAGCATGGCAACAGGCTCGGTCTTATTTGCCCAACTGTGAGAAGCTATGATGTCTGCATGGGCCATTATGCAGAATGCTTTCAACACTTTGTGGAATCTATGACACAATGAATTGCTACAGTTAAGAAGACCAAAGGAGGTCCAGTGTGTTATTGGATGTCTCTAATAAAGTGGCCAATCAGTTTTTCATGTAAAGACAAAATCAGCTGTGAACTGTGAGTCTAATTTCAGGGTTCTAGGAGATATAATATTATTGTTTAGCCATTGGCAGCCTACAATGATTATATGAAGGCGTGACCTTATGTGTGTAAATTTATGAGCCACAACCTTTCAAAATAAAGAGTACATTATAGTTTCATGAGATGAAATTTAAGCAGGCTGCTCAAGTGGATAAGTGTGTGCGTGTGTGTGTATATGTGTGCGTACATTGTCTTGCTAATCTTGTGAGCACCAAATGTCCATACAATGACAGGAAAACCTGGACTTTACACATTTTTCCGGTCCTCACTACTTGCATTTTTAGAGAAATGAGAACTTTTATTTGAAAAACTAAAAAGCCAAAAGATTTGCTTTAGGTTACTTTTTTTTTTTTTTTACCAAAAAATGAAATGAAAACGAGCAAAATATTATGCTTTATGTTCTTGAGATTCAGTTATGGTCAGGTGTATGTGTAGTATTAATTAGCTAGAGTAATATTATGCCAGTGGAAGGTCCACACAACGTTACAAAGACTAACTTGTCTTAATTCTGTGTTTTTTCTTAGGGTAAGGAGTGGCTATGCCTAAATTGCCAGATGCAACGGGCAATGGGGGGCATGGAACCCCCTGGAACTCCAATGATGAAGCAGCCCCCCAAACAGGGCTCAGCTCCTCCATCCCCACAGAGGAAGGAAGCACCAACAAGTTCACCCTCTAAGGAAGAGCCAGGGAAGAAGCCTCCGATGCTGACCAAGCAGCAGAGCATTTCCAATAAAGGCAAAGGAGCTACTCCTCCAACAACCCCCAAACAGAAGACACCCGGTCCAGGGCCACAACAGCCTGAGGAAGCACAGCCAGGAACTGCACACCATATTCGTGGACCTCAGCCACCTCCACTTCAGAAACCGGCACAGAGCTCAAGGGACAGTCCCCAACCCTCTCCTGCTAAAACCACCTCGAAACAGGAAGGCAGCAGCTTTTTTGGGGGCTTTGGTCTCGGTGGGTTGACAGATATGGCGAAACCACCTGCAACTGAGTCGGTCACGGGGAAATTGTTTAGTGGTTTTGGCAGCTCATCCAAACCTCAGGGGGGCCCTGCAGCACAGACGAATGAGTCCATTACTGGAAAGCTCTTTAGCGGGTTTGGTGGATTGTCTGAAACAACCAAGCCACCAGCAGCTGCTCCTACTCCAGCTCCTGCTCCAGCTCCAGCTCTAGCTCCAGCTCCAGCTCCTGCTCCAGCTCCAGCAGCCGAGGGTATGTCAGGAAAGATGTTTGGGTTTGGCTCATCAATCCTTAGCTCAGCCACCAACCTTATTGGTGGGGAAGAGCCAAAGTCTCCACCAGGATCAGCACCTGACTCGCCCTTTGACGGTGCAGAATCACCTCCAGGATCTCCTCCAGACTCTGAATCACCACCCGATACCCCACCTGTCTATTCTGCAGATCCAACATCTCCCAAACCTGGATCCACTGAAGGAAAGGCCCCAGTAGACAAACCCAGCTCAGACACTGCAAAAGCAGCAGAACGTCCTACTCAAACAACAGGTTCAGGGACCCGATCCAGCTGTCCGCTTTGTAAAGTGGATCTGAACATTGGATCAAGAGATGTGCCCAATTACACCACTTGTACAGAGTGCCAGAAGACTGTGTGCAACCTTTGTGGTTTCAACCCTACACCACATCTCTCAGAGGTAAGCAGTCATTTTTACAATACTTTTGTAAAATGTTCATTACAATGCAAGCAGACTTGTCAGTTTCTGGGGCAGAAGTCTAGAACATAATTTAAATAGGACCAGTGTATCAGCAGGTTTATACACAAACCGAACAGTACACCTGATTATGCCTGATTACTCAACCTATCTCATCAAATGACTGTGTAGACCATATCTGGCTGAAAAGAAAACCAGCAAACACAACAGTTTACACTAACGCAGCTGTGATGGTTTTATTTATTGTGGTGGCTTTTAAAATTACAATTTTTTCTTCCCAAAACCAACTGACACCTAAGACCCAGCCCGTTCAGTTCCTGCACCATTGGCCATGCACATATTAAAGTTAAAGTGCAATAATGTTTATATATTAATCATTTTGCATTGTACAGTTCTGAGCACATGCTCTGCTTATGCAGCATGGTGGCTTGGTGGGTAGCACTGTTGTCTCACTGTAAGGAGGTCCTGGGTTTGATCAGAGGTGGAGTGGGTCCCACCTGTATAGTCTGCATGTCTGCCCCTTGTCCGCATGGGTATACTCCACACTCCAAAGACATGCTCTAGGTTAAGTGAATATGCTACAGTGGCCCTAGTGTGTGTATGTGTTTGTGAGAGCATGTGCCCTATGGTGGACTGGCGCCCTGTCTAGGGTTGTTCCTGCATGGCACTCTAGGTTTCTCTGCCACGTAGAAGTAGAGATTTCAGCCACCCAAAAAAAATGCAGAAAATGGTCCAAAACTGCACTTTTTGGTTTTGAATCAAAGGTGAAAAAAAGACCAACATTTTTATTAAATTCTCCCTAGTGAAAAATTCCTTCTTTGCTGGACAATACATTTAGCCACAGGATACAGTCCCTTCAGTGCAGTAACGTGCAGACTTTAAAACTTGCCTCTGTCTGTGTTGTTCAGCTGTTGTTCAAAGTATCCACTGGGTTGTCTTTAAGACCAGAATATTTTGTCTCCTATTGCTTCATGGTCCAATGAACCCATTTTTGATGTAACTGCTGTTGAATATACATGGGTTTACAGCTCTGATAACAAAAAAAAA
>JAJAGP010003013.1:11590-88302 GCA_025084515.1 Ancistrus triradiatus
GATAACAAAGAAACTGAGCTTTAGGGAGCAAAGGCTTGAACTCACCAATGCAAACAAGCTCAAAAGCCAGCAAAGTTTTAAATAAATGACTGTTGAGAGCCTGAGATTAAATAACTAGTAAAAGTACAAAGTGATGATCACATCTGTCCTATATTAGATTTTTAGCCAATATTATAACCAATATTTATTATATATTTACATATGAATTTTCTTTGTTTTTTTCTTCTGGTTGTTACTCATTAAGCAAAACATCTGGTGTTGCTGACTTTATAGTTATGAATGCAGTTATATTCTTTCTTGGAGCTTCTCAGTCATAAGCTTTCTTATACACTTAAATGTTCTTGTTTCTGCCTGTACCAATACAAAAACCAAAAAAAGTAAACTGTACCAACTCAAAAACCTTTGAGTAAACTGACCTTATGTTTACAGAAATCATCATGTCTGAGTTAACTGTTTTATTGTGTATTATTATTTTATTGCTAAAATGAATTACTGTATTTTAAATACAGAAAGGTAAAATTATCGGTTTTTAACATCGGTATCGGCTACAATAATGTACTAATAATCGTTTATCGTATCGACCCAAGAAATTCAATATCGGTGCATCCCTAGCATCTATAACTTCCCTCTTCATAATGAAGATATACTGCTCAAAAACTGCAAAGCAAAATATTGTGTGCCATTAAGCTTCTGGTCTGCTGTCTCAGCTACTGTTCAGTGCTTAATGCATTCATTTGATGATACCACTTAATTCTGTGGACAGGAGTAAAACAAAGCATAACATTTGTCATAAGTGTCTTGAAGCACATGTTCTCCCAGGTTCGTAGCTGTCAAGCAATAGTGGATACTACAAATTGTGAGGGAATTGAATTAACACATTCATTTTTAATTGTATTTTTTCTATTAAGATTGATTAAATGACATCTAATTTTTGCACCCTTCATAAAACATGATGCGCTTCTTATTAAGAGTACTGTTCGTGTGTTAGCCACCGAGTGTGTATGTGCAGGAATGCATCAGTCATTTCCAGCAATCCGTTGCTCAGACTGGCTCATTTTAATCGTGCTAGGCTATTTCAGGTCTGCTGATCAGATTAGCCTAAGCGTGATCATCCGGTAACAGCTCACATGGTTGATGCTATGACTTCCTGCCTGACAACTTACCTGGGATTCTAACATGCTATTCCGAGGAGGTAGGTTTGATTCTGACATTGGTGGGTACATAAAAGCCACCCACAGGGGGCCTCCTGGAAGCTGAGGCTTTTTGCATTCATGATAGACTTCTGCCTGCAATGTCATGTCATCTGGAGCCTTTATTTATAAATACAGTAGCAAACACACTAAAAAAGGGAGCCTTTTTCAGTCAGTATGTGCCTGAGACAATAAAAATACAATTTTGAGAACTTTCTGTGATGATAGAGCATCTAAACAAGCAAACATGTGTCATCATGAATAGCATCACATCTGTGATTTGGTTACAGTTAATGTTAAGGAAAAGTTATAGAATCATCATGTTTGTTGGCTGTATTTATTTAACGTTGCATCAGCATCAGTGGCTATTCGCACCAGCAGCAAGGTTTCATCGGAACCAGTCAGACACATTCATACATTAGACTGACCAGTTAACTTAATGCATGTCTTTGGACTGTGGGAGGAAGACCCAGAGTAAACCCACACAGACACAGGGAGGACATGCAAAATCCATACAGGCAAAATCCGAGGTTGGGATCCGTTAATCTCTGGAGTAATGAGAGTCACCATGCCACCCAAATCATCTTGTAATTTGCATTTCTAAAACAAATACTGGTACATGTCTAAAAATGCATATTAGTCTACAGTTAAAAGAGACTGCTTATAACACCGTAACAAGTCAGTTGTCAGTGGAATGGAAATGTTTAAAAAACTCCTTCAAGAAGGAAATCCAACACAGCATGTAACAAAATGTGAAGGTTATAAAAGGAAAACATACAGGTAGAAAGTTGATGGTAGCCTTTGTTACTTTGGTCCCAGCTCTCTGCAGGTCATTCATCAGGTCCCTCCGTGTAGTTCTGGGATTTTTGCTCACCGTTCTCATGATCACTTTGACCCCATGGGATGAGATCTTGCGTGGAGCCCCAGATCGAGGGAGATTATCACAATCAGTGAATGACTAAATACTTTTTTGCCCCACTGTAAATCGGGTCACATTCAGACTCTAAATCTCTGTTTTATCTGCCTGATCTTCTGTGTTGTTCATAATACTGCCTATCAATGCATTTTTTGCCATCATCATTATGAATTATCATAAATTAAAAAAGGTTTAGCATGTGTACAACAGTTTAAGCTTTGGACATGATGGCATTAGGGATGCTGGGTAGATGTTGGCACTCCATTCATGTTTTCAGTGCCATCTATGGTGCATTTAAATATCGTTTTCATCTAGTTTTCTTGTGAAAATACCCTTTATATTTACATTACAGTAACCTAAAAAGACAATGTGATTATGGTAATGTCTGGTCAACACCCATTTTGGTCAGCGTCCTGTTTCACAGAACGCAATGCGGATGTTAAATGGCGCATACCTGTAATGTGCTTCTGTTTGATAAACAAACTGCCTCTTGTGTGCAGAACGTACTTGTTAATTATAGAAACTTTGATTATGATTTCCGACATATCCTCCCTCCCCTGACTGAGTGCTTTTCTAAGCTGATTGTGTATGTGATGTGCTCTGGCTAAGTGATGGGTGCTTGAGAAATTGGATAATTAGCAATGGTGTGCTGTGCCACAGCCATACCATCCTACAGGCAGCATTTTCCTGGACATGTAATGGAAGTGTGCACAAGCAAAGAAGACAATTTCCTTCATGATATGCCCATTCTCTTTGTGCTGGTGTGTGTTAGTATACAGACTGCATGTGTGTGTATGTGTAATCTACCCATGATAACAGGATTTAACAGGCAGAAGAATCAGCTGAGAGGTTTTGTCAGAGTGGAACATTTCCTAATCCCTCCATATTTCTTTTATTTTGAGATAACACAATGTATCCTTCCCACTGATCGCCATCACTCTTTGTCCATCTATCCAGAGGCACCACTCATCCTCCCCTTTGGGGTTTTCACTTAATGTGACTACAGTGTTCCTCAAAAGCCTTTTTTATCTTTATCCCCTCTGTGAATATATCTGATTAGAGAATAGCTCACTATAGAGATACTTGGCAATGGACTTGGCAGACACATTCTAGGATTTCTTTTTCTCGCTTTATCAGATAAGTAGCTTATTTACACACATCATTTTAACTGGCTACTGCTATCTTTGAGCTAAGTGTTTTGAGATACTTCTTTGGCTGAGAAGGCTGCACACTTGAGGAAGGTTGAGCAACCTATTGGCCCATTGAGAGGCTTTACAGTGCCTCGCCTACTTGTTGCAGGGAGTATGTGCCAAATGCGTGCCTTCACTGCTACTGTCAGAATGGAACTGGAACATCACTCCTCCATGGCGACAGCGCATAGCAACGCTGCCATGCTCCTTTTCACAGTCAATTATGAAACTCTTTTCAGACAGCCATTGCATAACAGGAGAGCTGAGTGCTTACTGTTATCAGATTGACATGGCTTCCCTTCCAAATCACTGTACTATACATACATATGTATAAACACAGAGGCACATACTGATCACTTTATTAAGTACACATCCTTGTTTCTACATTTATTCTCAATATCAGTTATAATTGCCCTTAGATGCATTGTGTAATTCTACAATTACAGACCCCCAACGGACCACCACAGATCAGATATTGTTTGGGTAGAGGTTGATTCTCATCCACTGGTGTGTTAGTGTGTGTTTTGCTGGTATGATTGGATCAGACAAAGCAGTGCTGCTGGAGAAATACTGTCTTCACTCACTGTGCACTCTATTAGACACTCCTACCATATTGCTTTACCTTGTAGATGGAAATTCGGAGACAGTAGCTCATCTGTTGCTGCACAGTTTGTGTTAGTCATCCTCTAATCCTTCATCAGTGCTCACAGTATGATGCTTACAGAATGATGGTGGATGAACATTTTTGATTGCTGGACTATATTCAGTCCAGCTTTGACACAAGTGTTTTTAAAACCTCAGGCATTCAGTATCATCACAAGATGCTCTTTGGAATATTGTGAAATCATGCTTGGATAACATGTATCATCAGATTTGCACAAACTTGTAGAGTCCATTTCAACTGGTAGTCTCAGACTCTTTGTCTCCACTTTACTGTACTTATGTGCAGCGATCAGTCAAAATTAAATCCACACACAGAACAAATAAGAAATAATGTTGTCCATGTCATTATAACAGTACATTACGCTCTGATATATTAGAACTGAGTGATAGTCCGTTTTCGTTAGTCAAAGTGCTGGTGACAGTGATCCAAGGAGGGACAAACCAGTGACAGGGTGTGGGTGGCAAAGGCTCATTGACTTGTGAGCACAGTGAATGCTATCCTGTCTGGTCCTCATCACTGCGTTCCAAATTGGCTCTGGAAACAGCATTAGAGCTTTAGGTGTTGGGTTTCCATGGTCAGGCAGCTTCACACAAACATAAGATGACTATGTACAATTCCAAGCATCATATTACATAAACAGATCTGGTTTGGTAAATGCTAGAAGAAGACAACTGTTGGTTACAACTGTGAAGTTTGGTGGAAGAGCATTAATGGCGTGGGACTGTTTTTTGTGGTTGAATGCAAAGATCCTGATTCCACTAATGCTCTGGTGGTTAAATGGAACCACACAGTTATACATGTTATAAAGTATTGTGTCCTGTCCAGAAGAATGGAACACCAAAAGCAGGAAGCAACTCCATATCAGTGGATCTCTGTGTGTTTGGTTCATAGAAACTATTGAATCAAATATCAAGAAACAAACAATGTTTGTTTAGATCCAGTCTACTTGAAGCAGTCTGAGGAGGATTTTTCTCTTCGATCAATAAAACCACTCAGCCGATGGACAGTCACCAGTGGGAGAATCAGGTGTTGTTGTTTCCATACGTTGGGGCTGATGATTACACAGCAGTCCCACAAAGAGTTGGACCAGGATTGAGATTCCTCTCCTTGGGTGTGTGTGTTTTTTTTACAGTTAGCCATCTGCTCTTGGCTTTTACTCAGGATCAAGCCTTTTCCCATGCCCTCACACCTCCCAGTCTGCAAACACTAGTCATGCACAGATTTGTGTATATCAAGGGCAATGAAACTCCACTTATGTCTCTTTCATTTACACTTGCTGTATATCTTTGCTGATCTCAGAAATACCATTCTTCTAGCCATGATACCACCTACATTCTTATCCACTTTGACCTATCCGCCTCCTGTTCAGGAAATGTGCTTGTTACCCCTCCCACTCCTGCTGCTTCTCTGGGTCACTCACTGTTCTGCCTGCTTGAATGTGCTCGATTTGTTCTCCTATGCACGGTTCATTCCTCGCTGTTGTTTTTTTCTTTTGTTTACTCTATCATTTTCACAGTTCTTCGCTTTACAATTTTGCTTTGTTTTTTTCATTAGTTGTATTTTATGACTTTTTCACCAATTTGTTAAGCTATTCTAATACCTCTTTAAAATATTTTTGTAAAATTTGCTATACAGATTTGCTATAGATTTTGATAGGAAATGTTGGATGATGTGGAGATGGTGAATCAGGAAATGTGATGGATTAACAAGGATGAAGTGAGGACAGCTCTGAAGAGAATGAAGAGTGGAAAGGTGGTGGGTCCAAATGACATGCCAGTGGAGGCATGGAGATGTTTAGTGATGGCAGTGGAGTTGTTAACCAGATTGTTTAACAAATACTTAGAAAGTGAGGGGAAACCTGAGAAGTGAAGAAGGAGAGGAGTAGTACCCATTTTAAAGAATAAGGGTGATCAGGTGCAGAGCCGCAGTAACTACAGAGGCATGAAGTTGATCAGCCAGAGCATGAAGTTATGTGTATGCCAGTCTGAGGGGAGACATGATAATCTGTGAGCAGCAAGTGGTTTCATGCCAACATATATGTGATGTCAGTTTTGAGAGTGTGTTTTGAAATGTATAGATAAGGCCAGAATGGTTGCATTGTGTGTTTGTGGATCTAGAGAAAGCTTATGACAGGGTGCTGAGAGAAAAGTTGTGGTATTGTATGAGGAAGTTTAGGAGATTGTAGAGAAGTATGTGGGGGTGGTTCAGGATTTGAATGAGGAGAGTGTGACAGTGGCGAGCAGTGAATGCCAGATGGGTTCAAGGTGGAGGTTGGATTGCATCAAGGATTGACTCTGAGACCTTTATTGCATGCTATGGTGATGGACAAGTTGGCAGAGAAGATCAGAGTGAAGTCCCCATGTACTATAATATTCATGGATGATATTGTGATCTGTGGTTAGAGTTGGAACAGGTCTGGCGAGGATGACATTACAGTGGTGCTTGAACGTTTGTCAACTCTTTAGAATTTTCTATATTTCTGCATAAATATGACCTAAAACATCATCAGATTTTCACACAAGTCTTAAAAGTAGATAAAGAGAACCAAGTTTAAACAAATGGAGACAAAATATTATACTTGGTCATTTATTTATTGAGGAAAATGATCCAATATTACATATTAGTGAGTGGCAAAAATATGTGAAAAAACCTTTGCTTTCAGTATCTGGTGTGACCCCCCTGTGCAGCAATAACTGCAACTAAACGTTTCCTGTAAACTGTTGATCAGTCCTGCACACCGGCTTGGAGGAATTTTAGCCCATTCCTCTGTACAGAAAGCCTTCAGCTCTGGGAGTTGGTGGGTTTCCTCACATTTTAGCTGCTCACTTCAGGTCCTTCCACAACATTTCCATTGGATTAAAGGTCAGGACTTTGACTTGGCCATTCCAAAACATGAACTTTATTCTTCTTTTAATCATTCTTGGGTAGAACAGCTTGTGTTCGTGCTTAGGGTCGTTGTCTTGCTGCCTGGCCCACCGTTTCTCTTGAGATTCAGTTCATGGACAGATGTCCTGACATTTTCCTTTAGAATTCTCTGATATATTCAGAATTTCATTGTTCCATCAATGATGGCAAGCCGTCCTGGCCCAGATTATCAGGCCCAAAGCATGATCCTACCACCACCATGTTTCACAGATGAGATAAGGTTATCATATAACGCTTTTCTTTTAACCAAAAAGTTCTATTTTGGTCTCCATACATCCACAAAACATTCTTCCACCCTTCTGGCTTGTCCATGTGATCTTTAGCAAACTGCAACAAGCAGCAATGTTCTTTTCGGGAGAGCAGTGGCTTTCTCCTTGCAACCCTGCCATGCACACCATTGTTGTTTTCAGTGTTCATCTGATGGTGGACTCATGAACATTAACATTAGCCAATGTAAGAGAGGCCTTCAGTTGCTTAGAAGTTACCCTGGGGTCCTCTGTGACCTCGCCAACTATTACACACCTTGCTCTTGGAGTGATCTTTGTTGGTCGACCACTCCTGGGGAGGGTAACAGTGATCATGAATTTCCTCCATTTGTACACAAACTGTTTGACTGTGGACTTGGTGGAGTACAAACTCTTTAGAGATGGTTTGTAAACCTTTTCCAGCCTGATGAGCATCACAACTCTTTTTTCTCTGAGGTCCTCAGAAATCTCCTTCGTTCGTGCGCATGATACACTTCCACAAACGTTGTGTTGTGAAGAGCAGACTTTGATAGATCCCTGTTCTTGTAAATAAAAGGGTGCCTGGTTCTCACACCTGATTGTCATCCCATTGATTGAAAACACCTGACTCTAATTTCACACCTTCACATGAAACTGCTAATCCTAGAGTTTCACATACTTTTGCCACTCACTGATATGTAATATTGGATCATTTTCCTCAATAAATAAATGACCGAGTGTAATATTTTTGTCTCATTTGGGTTCTCCTTATCTACTTCTAGAACTTGTGTAAAAATCTGATGATGTTTTAGGTCATATTTATGCAGAAATATAGAAAATTCTAAGGTTTTCACAAACTTTCAAGCACCACTGTATGCACTGGAGAGGAGGTTAATGAAAGTCAGTAGAAGCATAAAAAAGTGCATGTGAAGTAAATGAGCTGGAGTGGCGGTTGCAAGGAGAGGAGATCGTGAATGTGGATGAGTTTAATTACTTGGGGTCAAGAGGCAAAGAAGAGAGTGCAGGCAGGGTGGTGTGGTGGCGAAGGTGACAGGAGTGATTGGCAATAAAAGATTGTCTGAAAAGTGGAAGGGAAAGTTTGCAATACAGTAGTGAAACCAGCTATGTTGTATGGATTGGTAGTGGTGACACTGACTAAAAAAAGGGGACAGACTTGAAGTTGCTGCAATTTTTGTTGGGAGTGACGAGAATGGACAGGGTTAATAATGAGTATATAAGAGACAGTGCAGCTTTGGTCATGTGCAGAAGAAACATGCAGGGTATATCAGGAAAAAGATGCTGAGTTACCAGGCAGGATATAAAGTGTTCAATTCCCCAGGTCTTAGTCCAACTGAGTATCTGTGGGATGTGCTGGACAAAAAAATCTGATCTGTAGAGACACTACGTGCAACTTATGTGATTTTGCTGCTAACCACTTGGTGCCAGATACCACAGGACACCTTCTGAAGTCTAGTGGAGTCCACACCATGGTGGCACAATGGGGACCTCCTTAAAATTAAGCTGGTGGTTTTAATGTTATGGCTGTTGATGGAAATCCATTTGCTGAAAATACTACCTATTAACATTGGGTTGTTTCATCTGTTGTACTTTGATACCAATAAAATTCTGTCATTAGCCAGAATAAACATGGTCCCTCATGTCACAGCATCTTCAGCTTGACCTAATTTTACAAAAATATGACTAGTGCATAATCATGTTTATATATCGTGTCTACTGTTTATTAGACAGTATTGTCTTTGTTTCTGTCCATTTCAAAAAGTAAAGGGCCAGGGTGTGTTCATATTTTTAGCTCGGTTCATTTGGTCCGGACCAAAGCAGAAAATGATACATTGTTGCATTTTAATCCGGGAACGCTTATTGATCACAGTGACATTCTTAACATCAAACCAAAATATGTAAACAAAAGTCACATGAATAAGGTCACATACAGATTGGACAGCATTTATGACCTTTTGCAACCGAACTTCCAAAAGTTTCCAAACTTCCGCAGCAAACAAGCACATGGGATTTCTTAATAGTGCTGGTATTTTCACAAAGAGCTTCTACTGTGGTTCATTTGGAAGCCTATTCAGGTGGTCTCGGTCTGCTTGTTTGGTGCGCACCAAGGTTCAGATGGCAATGTTTACACTTGTTCAAATGAATCACACTAAAGACCAAAACGTACCAAGTGTCAACACACCCTAAATATTGTTAGGAATAAACACTAAATACAAAGATCCCAATGTTCAGCTCTTCAGTGCTTTCAGGACCTCCAGATTATATTTCTGGTCATGTTTATTAACGGAGCTAATACCTCAGCCCACCTCAGTGGGCTCACTTCTGGTTGGCATGACTGGGCTGTGCCTGAGGGAGAGGAAGCCAGACAAAGGGTGTTATCCTCATCCCTCAACACTGCAAGAGCGATCCCTAAACATGGAATGGTGAACCATTCATAGTACATCCCCATGACTCAGCACTAAAATCTATTCTACTCTATAAAAGTTTAAAAACTATACTATAAAAACTGATAACTATAAAATTCCTGTGTCCAGTCACCCAGTCCTGTGAGGTAGATAGAATCAAGTTCTGACATGTCTCAGTATGACAGGTACAGAACCTAGTCTGACGCACTCTGTTCTATCAGTTCCAGACGGCACACAAAACAAACAAACAACACAAAGCAGATCATTGAAGAGTAAAAGAGGAAAGCGAAACAATGGTGACACCAGATTCACACTCCCACAGTCTGAAATTAACACATTTGAACAGTACACTGAATATGAATATGATTTACAGTATATTTAATGTCTCATTCCTTGACATTGTGCTCTTATGCTGAGGCTTCAATCTTCTTTTCATTTGGTGCTGCTCAGAGCTGTTTAGAACCTGAATGCGTGTCTGAATTTGTGAGCTCAGTCCCATAGCTACTGTCAAGTTTCTCCTTCTGTCTGTTTGCCTTCTTTACGTAATGTGTACACACGTTTGGATATCTTTCTTTCACAACTATCCAATCCCCGTGTCTGTCGCCGTGGCTGTCTTCCCTTCTGTCAAATGATTTCAGACGTCATTCAAATCTTCTTAACTTCACTGACAATTGGTAGACCATTCAAGAAGGACAGACTTTGTGGCAGTTAATCTAAAAAGGATGAAACCGTGCACTGGGTGTGATAGGGCAAAGCACTGTCTTGTCTAAGCCCGCTGTCTTTTCCTTGGTGTATCTGCCTGCCAGTCGTGCGGCAACAAAAATAGCCTGAGTGACAAAAGAGCAGGAAAGGCGGGGCTATGCATGACCAGAGGGTATTCTAAGGAATTGGAGTACTTTGTATTGCAGGGCTTTTATTCTGTGTGTATATAGAGCTGTTTTATGTGGAATATTTGGTTCCAAATGCTTGAGACCTAGCACACCATGGCCCATCTTGTACTGCTAGAGAGAGAGAGAGACAGAGGATGGGGGGAAGAGAGAGCTAGATTCTGACTGGCTTCCAAGCAACCGTTCCAATCTGTGTATAATTTGGCGTAGCTCAGTGTGCATGAAAAGGTACATGTGGTTGCAGTTAGGCTTTTTTTTTTAAATCACTAACAGTGGCGGCTAAAAACCTGACACCACAAGTGGAAATTATATAATATTTCTATTGCATTTTCTCAAATTTAATAGAACATTATTCATTACAAATCATACGTATCAACATAATTTTAAGGGCAGCATGGTCGCCTCACATCTCCAGAGATCTCCGGGTCAAAGTACTGACTCCAAGTATTCCAGTCTCCTCCCACATTCCAAAGACATGCATTATGTTAATAGGTCACTTTAAATAGGCCCAGGATGAATGTTAGTGACTAGTATCAGTTAACCTTGATCTGGTTTTGAATTGCCATCAATGATAGAGGTGAGCAATATTTTCTGACAATATTTTATTGTAATTATTCTGTATTAATTTTGTTACTGTGATAGACAATATGCTCTTCTGAGTATATCTAGGATAGCGTCAGTGCTTAAAGAACACTCACCAGCTCCAAACTTCATTATAAAGACTGTAAATTTAATTCAAGTGCAGCACATTTTTAATAAAAATCACTTTACTAAGTATGGGATAATATTTGAATAGTAATTTTTGTGAATCTGTCACCACTGACACATGCATCATGATAGTAGCACGATGTATCATGAAATTTTGTTACCATATCACCCACCCCTAATTGATGCTGATGCAACAATAAATAAAACAAATAAGCCAACAAAAACAAACCATTTTTTGATAGATTTCAAACTATATCAGTATTTGGTGTGTTCCGTATATGATACCCTTTTGCTGTAATGACAGTATGCACTTGAGCTGGCAGGTCTCCACACATTTGAGCAAAATCTGGTGATCCATGTTATCCAAGTTCACAATATTCCAAAAATCTGGTCTCAGGCTACATAAAACCCCTCACCAATTTCACAAAAAATCAACCACATTGGTCTAACCCATTCAAATTCTTCTATTTTGCATGAGATGGGTTTATTTTAACAAAGAGAAACATTAATGTTGGGATACAGTAACACACTTATGTGAAGTGTATATGTGTTTTGGACCATTGTTCTGCTGGCTGAGCCAACCATGACTCAGTAGGAGATGCAGGAGTTGGCAGAGGCAGCCAGATTTTAAAATCTCTTGATCCTATTTGGAGTCTATTATGCCATGTATCATGGGTTTTGGAGATAAAACAGGCCTACAACATCACAGATCATCAACCGTACTTAACAACGGGAATAACAGTGGGTTCATTCCTACACAGTGGAATTTTTGCCTTGCTAGCCATACCTCTCATAGTGTAAAGTGTCCTCGCCTTTAGCATTATAAGTGAGACTGTTCATTATTTCATAGCGATGCTGTGTAAATGATGAAGGAAAAACTCCGCTGACACATTTACATTTACAGTATTTAGCAGATGCCCTTATCCAGAGCGACTTACAATTAATACAATCTTACAAACTAAGCAATTTGGGTTAAGGGCCTTGCTCAAGGACCCAATAGTGCCAAGTTGGCAGAGGTGGGATTTGAACCTTGAACCTTCTGGTTCAGAGTCCAGTACCTTAACAGAGTCCAGTACCTTAACAGCTAGTCCCAAAAACATGTTGACATTACATTTACAGCACTTAGCAGACGCCCTTATCCAGAGCGACTTACAATTAATACAATCTTACAAACTAAGCAATTGTGGGTTAAGGGCCTTGCACAAGGACCCAACAGTGCCAACTTGGCAGAGGTGGGGTTTTGAACCCTGGACCTTCTGGGCCAGAGTCCAGTACCTTAACCGCTAGGCTACCACAGTTCCACCGTCTTACTTTTATATAAAAAGTAAATCAAATCAAGCACCTAGGATTGCCTGAGGGAGGACCCGAAGCCAATATGGAACCTCTGTCTATCGGCTATAGTCAACAGCTTATATAGACTCGCCGTCTCTGCACACTTAGAACATATGGTCCTAATGTAAAACGGTCTCCTTATTTGGTATGGACAAGGAGATTCTTTTGTGCTGTTTATATTAATCTTAGGACTAGAAGTTCCAACTTAAACATTTATCTCAGACATTCCAAAGTCAGGGAAAAACAAGAAACATCTTCAGACTACATTACTGCATTACTACACTAATCATATTTAAAACCTTAAAATACATTATTGATAATAAAAGAAATGCCACAGATAATATACCTCAAGACATTTTGTGAGTCACACAACTAGTCAAACTGTTCCACTGAGTCTTTGAGTGCATTTACACGAACTTAATAATCTGGTCATAATCGAATTTCTGCACTTATCTGATTATACAAGTGGTCATGTAAACAGCATACAACAATTTCATAGATTGGTTTAGAAATCAGACTAGGAAATCCAATCAAGATAGATGGTTTTTGCTCAGTAATCAGATTTCTCAGCGCATGTATACCTTTAATGTGATTTCAATCAGTTTTCTCAGACTGCACAAGCAAGCAAATGTAACCAGAGAGTAAAGCAAGTGGCAAAGCATGGTTGGCAGGTCTAATAAGCGACTTTATAAAAAAATAAGCTCAAAGTCACATACAAATATTGGTACTTGCAGGTTGCAGGTTTTGGGGGCTTGCTTCTAAAGTGTAGTTGCTCCCTGATCTTGTCTCCATCTCCAGTATTCCTGCATGTTTTGTTCAACCTCTGATGTTTAAAGGAATTTTACATTATCAAGTTTTCACTCTTTCACAGTCTTGTAGTTTGCCCTTTTTTTTTTTTTTTTTTTGGTCCAATTTGCTTACATTGGGCGTGTTACCATAAACATTGGTTGCTTCTTTCTGTCATGGGATCTGGCAACTAGGACTTAAACACACAGCACCTACGAAACAGGTATGAAACACTTTTAGGAGAATAACTGAATATTTTTCATCTTTTAGATGATATTAACCATCAAAATGTAGACATTTCTAAGAAGCTCTCTGATAAAATGTAGTTTATGTCACATCCTCCTGTGAGATTTTTGGATGGTTGCAAAGTAGAAATCCAATTATTGCCTGAGTCATGTAAACCTGGAGGTTTCCCATTATCTGATTACTCAAGTGCATGTCATCGCATTGTTGGGATTTCTGACTAAATCAGATTTTTTTCCTGCAGTTATTCTATTATTAAGTGCATATAAATGCACTCACTGTTTTTGAGTTGAACTGCTATTCCAGTGTTGGCTTAGATCTGCTGAGAGACTGAATGTAGATTCCATGATTTTTCGTGATGTACTCAGTCAAGCATCAACTCCCCCCACCACACACACTGTCACACTGGGAAGTCACTATGGTGCCAAGCAGTCTAACAGGAAGCTGTTGCCTGACAGAGACCTACTGCAGTTTGATAATAAGAAAAAGAGGACAGGAGGGGGAGTGGATGTGACAAGTATAGAGAAAAAAAACCTGTGGATTGAAGAAAGGATGGAATTAAAGAGTGTTAGTGTTGCCATTCAGTTCAGTCAGGATGAGTATTTTAACCTTTGCTGTTCATATAAAATGATCCACCCTGTAAAATCTCATCGTGTACCTATGTTGTAGTATTTCAAATAATCTGTTGATTGCATGAGGCTGTAACTTCAAGACAAAGTTTAAATGTTTTAAATTGACATGGGTGTAACACTCATGACAGTCTCTGACTGGCAGAAAACTCCTAACATAAATTCCTATGATAACCAGACTAGCCACCTTTTGCCAAAATAACAGCCCTAAGCACTTTTGCACCAAACAGTTCTAGGTACTAGTTGGGGAGAAACCTTCTGGTCCAGTACCTTACCCGCTAGGCTACCACAGTCCTACGTGTTCTATTACTGGGACAGCGACCTCAAGACTGAGGGGGTCTCTGAAATCACACCCATCGATTGATATAATATACATAATACATTTACATTTACAGCATTTAGCAGACACCCTTATCCAGAGCGACTTACAACTGATACAATCTTACAATCCAAGCAATTGTGGGTTAAGGGCCTTGCTCAAGGACCCAACAGTGGCAGCTTGGCAGAGGTGGGATTTGAACCCTGGACCCTTTGGTTCACAGTCCAGTACCTTAACCGCTAGGCTACCACAGTCCTACAGAGCTAAAAAAAAGCTATATAATAGAATATAATAATTAAAGAAAATAATATAATATACATAATATGCCTATGATTTTACCCTTGTTCTTCTTTTGGGTTCTAAGGCAATTGGCTTATTGTATTCGTGCATTATCATCACCGACTGGACTGGATTATGTGCATCGAGGTTGGAAGATTGCACCATTGAGTGTTTTATTTAGGGTGCCCTTGTTAGAAGTCTGAATTTTTGTTCAAATGTGGGGGCAAGAAAAAATTCAAAGGAACCATTCAACGTTCAAATTGTTAGAGTAAAGAGGCATACAAATTTCAAGGTTCCACTTTACTTGTGTCAATCAGACTTCTAACAAGGGCACCCTAAATAAAACACTCAATGGTGCGATCTTCCAACCTCAATGCACGTAATCCAGTCCAGTCGGTGGCGATAATGCACCAATACGATAAGCCAATTGCCTTAGAACCCAAAAGAAGAACTAGGGTGAAATCATAGGCATATTATATTATTTTGTTTAATTGTTATATTCTATTATGTATATTATATCAATCTGGGGTCGCTGTCTCAGTGATAAAACATGGCGAAACTGCGTTCGCCTTAGTGGCTATAAAGTTTCATTTTATTTTTATTTAGCATATTTCATGTCTTTATATTTCACTTATTTCATGTAATTATTGATTTTATGCATTACAAAACTTGCGTGGCATTTATGTCACTTCAGCATCACACAACGTTCCTACTGGTGGGGCGAATGCAAACTAGAAAAGGGCCTAGAACAAATGTAGTTGTGGAGTTCTGCAGTGGGTAGTTCCTCCCCAAACTAATACCTAAAACTGTTTGGTGCAAAAACTTGTGTCACTCAGGGTTCCCATGCGCTGAGAAATGTGCCTGCCTTGAAGTAAGAGCTAAAAAAGTGTCTATACATGGCATTTGAAGAACTTCAATCGTTCCACACTTGAGAAAGGGGGCACATTCTTGAACAGTTTTAAGAACTATGAAAAAGTTCCTCCGGTGCGACAGCACCTACTGAGTCCTCTCTTAAAGGGCACTGAGGCACTGCATAATACAGAATCTCTTCAGATCCTCCAGGTTCCCGTGTCCTCTGTTGTAGACTCTCATCTTCAGGTCACTTCATAAGTTTTCTCAGCAGAGGTTCAGTCAGATAACTGATATAGTCGTATCAAAAGCTTGATTCTCTGGTTGATTCACCATTTTTGTGTGGATTTGATCTGATTGCTGTCCTGTTGGAAGATCCAACCATGACCCAGTTGTACATTCTTGAGGAATCATGTGTCTGTGGAGAGTGTGGAGCTTTGATTTTTTAAAAAAGCTTTGTTTTTTCTTGGCAGGAACAACCTTAGACAGAGCGCCAACCCATAGTAACACATACACTCAGGCCACTTTAGAGACACCAATTAGCCTAACATGCATTTCTTTGGACTGTGGGAGGAAACCTGGAGTACCCGGAGTAAACCCACACCGATATAGGGAGGACATGCAGAATCCACACAGAAAGGACCCAGACCACTCCACCTGGGATCGAACCTAGGACCTTCTGGTTGTGAGGCCTCTGTGCCACCCTTTTCTTAGGAAGTATTTACATTTAGTTACATTATATATAAAATTTTTGTGATTGAATTATCTCACACTGAATGGCTGTATAATTGTGGTGTGGGTATATATATATAGTATATATATATGTATATATGTGTGTGTGTGTGTGTGTAGATATATATATATGATATATATATATAATATATATATATATATATATATATATATTATATATATATATATATATACGTATTATATATCATATAATATATATATATATACGTAGTATATATATAATATATCATATTTATATAATATATACGTGTATATATGATATATATATATATATATATATATATATATATATATATACACACCACACACACACCATATATATACTATATATATACCGTATATATATAATATATATATATGTGTATATGTTTACAATTATGTGTATAATTTACAATTATACAGCCGTTCAGTGTGATAAAATTAAATCACAAAAATTTTATTACTCTTGTTACCACATCTTTACCAAAGATTTTACCTGAGAATCTTTACCTGAGAATTTTAAATGAGGTGAAACACTTACTAAGGTGAGCTCACTCATCCTGATTTGAATAACCTCACGCATTTGTATTGCTCCAGTCCTGTAATGAAAACATTCTGTAAGTAATCTGAGTTGAACAAACAGTAAAGTGGTTTCTGCTTGGGGACACCAAGAACATATGAAACAAGTCCAAACTGGCCTCAAACACCTCTTTCATCAATTCATCTGCCTTCAGCTGTCTGCGTGTTCACAGTTTAAAAATCGATAACTGGGTCTTTGATGCAGGTGTGCTGAAGCACAAATAAAAAAGATCTATACACTTCAGTTCACTACCCCGAATGTACCATGTTCTGGAAAAATGGTTTGGATAGCACATATTCAGATAGCAAGAACACAATTTGTTAAAAAAATTAATTTCTAAGTTTTCAACAGGATATTGGAATCTTGCTGACTACTTTCAGTGGTTTAAAGCATGATGGGGCACTTTTGGGGACATTATCTGTGTGTTTTCCAGGGTGTCTTTTTTTCTTTACTTTCAACCCTAAATCTAAATGTATTTGACCACGTACATTCGGAAAGGGGGAAAAAAGTATTTAGTCAGCCACTTGATTGTGCAAGTTCTCCGACTTAGAAAGATGAGAGAGGTCTGTAATTTTCATCATAGGTACACTTCAAAACTAGGAGAGACAAAAATGAGAAAAAACATCCAGGAAATCACGCTGTAGGATTTTTAAAGAATTTAATTGTAAATCATGTTGGAAAATAAGTATTTGGTCACCCACAAACAAGCAAGACTTTCTGGCTCTCACAGACCTGAACTAACTTCTTAAGAAGCTCTTCTGTCCTCCACTCGTTAAACCTGTATTAATGGCACCTGTTTGACCTTTTTATCTGTATAAAAAGACACCTGTCCACAGCCTCAAACAGTCAGACTCCAAACTCAACCATGGCCAAGACCAAAGAGCTGTCGAAGGACACCAGGAAGAAAATTGTAGACCTGCACCAGGCTGGGAAGAGTGAATCTACAATAGGCAAGCAGGTTGGTGTGAATAAATCAACTGTGGGAGCAATTGTAAGAAAATGGAAGACATACAAGACCATTGATAATCTCCCTCGATCTGGGGCCCCATGCAAGATCTCATCCCGTGGGGTCAAAATGATCATGAGAACGGTGAGCAAAAATCCCAGAACTACACGGAGGGACCTGATGAATGGACCTGCAGAGAGCTGGGACCAAAGTAACAAAGGCTACCATCCAGTAACACACTACGCCGAGAGGGACGACTAGGAGGAATGGGCTAAAATTCCTCCAAGCCGGTGTGCAGGACTGAATCAACAGTTACAGGAAACGTTTAGTTGCAGTTATTGCTGCACAGGGGGGTCACACCAGATACTGAAAGCAAAGGTTCACATACTTTTGCCACTCACTAATATGTAATATTCGATAAGTTTCCTCCATAAATAAATGACAAAGTATAATATTTTTGTCTCATTTGTTTAAATGGGTTCTCTTTATCTACTTTTAGGACTTGTGTGAAAATCTGATGATGTTTTAGGTCATATTTATGCAGAAATATAAAACATTCTAAAGGGTTCACAAACTTTCAAGCACCACTCTACATATCTGCCTGAGACATAACTGCATACCAATTATTGCAGCAATCTGACATTACTATCTCCATGCGTGTTTTGTCAGTGAGAATACGTGTGTGTCTCTAAACCTATCAGCCCTAATAAAGTAATTATATTACATAGTACAATATTACAGCTTGTGACCATAATCCACAGTGAATGCACCACAGGGTGCACCAATGAGCAGAAGCCAGTCCCATTGGCAGAGCTGCGGGTAAATTTAGCTCCTATTCCCACATTTATTGCCAGACTTCACACACACACACACACACACACACACACACGTTCCCATTTCTTCATTTGACAGGAAGCTCTCTCTGGGAGTGAACACATCCAGCCTCTCCAGCCTGTCAGACACACAAAAACACCTCTGAAGAAACTGCAGATGCCGCTTTATTGTACCAAACGTTAGGAAAACATCATTGACTTTTACATCGTAAATTGTATTACAAGTTACATTCGGTAGTTCAGGATGTCATTTCATTATAATGTATCAAATACAGCCTATACAGCAAAACACATTGAGGTCCTTATTACTAAGATCGCAATTAAGTAATTGGCTAAGAATTTGCTTGAGCAAATAATTTAACTGAATGTGTGAGTCATTTGTCGAGGCATTGCAGGTGATTTAAAAAGGATTATTGCCCAGCTGACAGCACAAGCAAACACAGTATGTAAATTAGGAGTGTGTATTGCTCCCTATGGCCAGTGCAGAGAAGAACAGAGATATTTAATGTGGTTCGACTCTACAAAAATCCCTAATGATTAATCTCTGTATCTCTCTCATTCTCTCTCACTTCCTTCCACAGTGTTTCCTTATATGGCATGAAAAGGCATTTTCGTGTCTCCTGCTCAAACCAAGATTAAAATTAAAATAACTGGTTAAGTTGAATATGACTGTCCCAGAAGTCAGCTGTTATGTTCCTAAAACGAACGTAGACTACATACAACACTACTAGTCTTTCATTTATCATTATCATGCCTCTGTCAGTGAGCAGAAATTTGCACGTTTACAGTACAAGTTAGCACGAGTGAGCAATTAAATCTAACAATGCATACTGTGAGGCTGGTGGTGTCTGTAGTTTGTCTCCTGGCGCAGTTTGTTCGCTCATTTTTAACTTCCGTTGTGCGTTTTTAGGTAGAACGTTAGCTTGATTTGTAGAGATAGCTCACTGCATGTACTCTGTGAATATCTGAACTCTTAAGGTGTGTTTTTGACTGTTTTTTGCAAATTGTGTGACATGGAGCTCTTGGAGGGTACCTGCTCTGGTTGTGTTTTAAGGTGTTGTGCCACAGAAATCCCAGACTTGCTGTATCTAGATTAAGAGCTACTGCTGAATCCGTAGGGAACAATTCAGAATACTCACTTCATCCATCAGCTGTTTGAGAACTCAGAATTTACATCAGCCACTGGAGTGAGCTGCTTCGTGCTGTGTTTGGAGCAGTCTCACTGCTGTCTGGAGATTCCCTGCCAATGCTGGTTCATAGACTTGATTGCAGTTTCACAATATAAAGGGAAGTGTGTTAAGCGAATTAGTAGTAATGAGCTGTGATGAAATTCTACCACATACCAGTGTGAATTAATGATTAAAGAAGCTGAACCGTCTGTGCTGCAGTCAAGAAGGCATTTTTGTCCATTCATTTGCATTTATATTTCCAGCATTTAATAGATCATTATCCTCTTATCCTGAACTACTTAGGGTTGAGCTGAATGGTGAAAACTTAAGAACAGTGGCAAACTGGTAGAGCTGTGATTTAAACACACAATCTTCTGATTATAATCCAGATTTTTAACAATTGTGCAAACTCTGTCTACAGTGTCTTTTGGTAGATTTGCCAAGAATGATTAGAACTGAAAACAACAAGAACCGAGCAAATAAGGAATAATGTAATTGAAATCATCTGTTCCAGACCCCCAGAAAATCCACACTGTATAAGGCATTATATGCATTAATGGAGTTGCATTATACAAGTGCTCCCTGATTTACAAAGAGATGCAGTGGTGGTTGAAAGTTTATGAACCCTTTAGAATTTTCTATATTTCTGCATAAATATGACCAAAACCTAAAACATCATCATGTCTTCACACAAGAAAAAAAGATAAAAAAGAACCCAGTTAAAACAAATGAGACAAAAATATTATACTTATGACAAAAGTATGTAAACCTCTAGGGTTAGCAGTTTAATTTGAAGGTGATATTAGAGTCAGGTGTTTTCAATCAATGGGATGACCAATCAAGTGTGAGAACAGGCACCCTGTTTTTATTTAAAGAACAGGGATCTATCAAAGTCTGCTCTTCACAACACATGTTTGTGGAAGTTATCATGGCACGAACAAAAGGAGATTTCTGAGGACCTCAGAAAAAAGAGTTTGTTTATGTTCTTCAGGCTGGAAAAGGTTATAAAACCATCTCTAAAGAGTTTGGACTCCACCAATCCACAGTCAGACAGATTGAGTACAAATGGAGGAAAGGTTCAATACTTGTTGCCCTCCCTACAGGAGTGGTCGACCAACAAAGATCACTCAAGAGCAGGCGTGTAATAGGCTGGCGAGGTCTCAAAGGCCCCCAGAGTAACTTCTAAGCAAGTGAAGGCCTCTCTCACAAAGTCTAATGTTTTTAATGTTCATGGCTCCACCATCAAAAAACACTGATCAACAATGGTGTGCATGGCAGGGTTGCAAGGAGAAAGCCCACTGCTCTCCAAAAAAGAAACAATGCTGCTCGTCTGCATTTGCTAAAGATCACATGGACAAGCCAGAAGGCTATTGGAAGAATGTTTTGTGGATTGGATGAGACCAAAATATAACTTTTTTCGTTATGTTTGGAGAAAGGAAAACACTGCATTCTAGCAATAAGAACCTTAGTCCCATCTGTGAAACATGGTGGGGTAGTATCATGGTTTGGGCCTGTTTGGCTTGCATCTTCTGGCCAGGACGGCTTGCCCATCATGGAACATGAATTCTGAATGATATCAGAGAATTCTAAAAGGAAATTGTCAGGACTCTGTCCATGAACTGATCTCAAGAGAAGGTGGGTCATGCCAGCAAGACAACGACCCTAAGCACACAAGTTCCCGTCAAACGAATGGTAAAGAAGAATAAAGTTCATGTTTTGGAATGGCCAAGTCAAAGTCCTGACTTTAATCCAATGGAAATGTTGTGGAAGGACCTGAAGCGAGCAGCTAATGTGAGGAAACCCACCAACATCCCAGAGCTGAAGCTGTTCTGTACGGAGGAATGGGCTAAAATTCCTCCAAGCCGGGGGGGGGGGTTCACATACTTTTTCCACTCACTAATATGTAATACTGGATCATTTTCTTCAATAAATAAATGACCAAGTATAATATTTATGTATCATTTGTTTAACTGGGTTCTCTTTATCTACTTTTAGGACTTGTGTGAAAATCTGATGATGTTTTAGGTCATATTGATGCAGAAATAAAGGGTTCACAAACTTTCAAGCACCACTGTATGTTCCGACCAATCTATCAAATCAATCAATCTAAGTAAAATGTGTCATGAACTGAGCAGAGTGTTTGATAGAGTGGTCTATACTGTATAATATTGGAGATATGGAGAGGATACTATGATAAATAATGACAAGTAAGTTAATACTTAAAAAACTTACATTAATGTAGAGTTGGCCAAAATCATTAACACAAAGATTATTTTATAATAAAGTGTTGAAAAATCTCATGTAATTTAGTGAGTAATGGATTGAACGTGAAAAGTAAAAGAAAGACTTAATCTATTGATGAACTCCGGGTGCTAGCATAGCTGCTAAGCTAACTACAACCTGTGTTCTGGAGCATTCAAATCCTGTTTTGCTTTCGGTTGGCTTCTATATATAAACTCTTATAAACTCTTATAAACTTAAAACCTTTACAGAACCCATGGAGACTTATTTGCACTAATAATACAGTACTGTAGATGTAAAAATAAAAACAAACACAATAAAAAATAGCACAGATCTTTTCTGAAGGCTAGTGTGAACTTGAATCACTGTGTACCGAATCATGACTTGTGAATCATGAATTGTGAATCGAAACAAGTTGTGCGGCTTGACTCATACAAGTTTAAGCAAGTACGCCAAGTATTGAGCAAACAAGGAGAACGGAGGCAAAGTATTCTAGTCAAAATAGGTTAAGAATTGAGGTACCACTGTAGTTTAGAAGCACAGCAAACCTATTTGCTGTCATTGCTTCAAAGACTTGCTTGCAGTTTCACAAGATATTTTTGTGCTGACGAATTAGTTAGTAGTGAGCTGAACTTCTACCACATACTAGTGTGAATTAATAATTAAAGAAGCTGAAAAGTTTCTGCACTGCAGTTGAGAATGTTTACAGGATTTAATATATGTTCATTTCATGAACTACTTACAGTTGCTACTTACAGTAAAAAGTTGAGAACCTAACCAACAGTGGCAGCATGGTAGAGCCAGGATTTAAAATCATAACCGTCTTACTTATAATCCAGAGCCTTAACCATTGTGACACCACTGTTTGCATTCCAGTCTCTTTTGTTTGATTTGCAAGATGAGCAAACCTAAACTGCACTGGAGAATAAATTATTTAGAGAATGAACAAGAGGTCTGTATGTCATACTTGAAGACGCACGTATCAGGGGCATCATCAGACCCACTTTACTTGAGCAAATGCCCCAGCATAATGTTGCTGTGCCTCACTAAAATCACTGTGGTAAAAAGTCCATTTTATCTTAGATTGCTGAGCAGAACTACAAGACATGCCACACATTCACTACAGGCACTACACTTACCATTATGCCCCAGCATCTTTCCAGAAGCTTGAGCAGCTAATGCTTTCAGTCAGTTTTTTCAGAGCCAGCTTTATTTACAGCATTTTACAGCATTTAGCAGGCCCTCTTCCAGAGCGACTTACAGAAGTATTGTATTCTTCTTTGTGTTCTTCTTAGTAGACGAAGCCTCATGTTAGTGAGTTTCTTTTCAGGGTTCTTGCATGGAGTAATGGACAGCAGCAAATATTTAAAAGAAAGTCAGCCACGCTGCAGGCAAGATTTTGGCTAGCCTCACCTCAGGAAAAGACACATGAAAGCCTGTCTGGAGTGTTTAGGTGCTTTTTTGCAAACTCCAGGTGGGCGTTAATGTGTCTTTTACTGAGGAGAGGCTTCTGTCTTGCCACTCTGCCTTAACGCCCAGATTGGTGGAGTGGTGCAGTGATGGTTGACCTTCTGGAAGTTTCTCCCATCTGCTCACAGCATCTTTGGAGCTAAGCCAGAGTTGCCATTGTGTTCTTGTTCACCTCTTTCCAAGACCCTTCTCCCTGTTTACTTCGTTTGGTGGAGCGGTTAAATCTAGGAAGAGTCCTTGTTGTTCCAAACTTCCTCCATTTAGGAATTATGGAGGCCACTGTGCACTTGGGAACTTTCATTGCATCAGACATTTTTTGTAGCCTTCTCCAGATCTGGGCCTCCACACCGTCCTGTCTCTGAGCTCTACAGGCAGTTTTTTCCACCTCATGGCTTGGTTTGTGCTCTGTTGTGCATTGTGAGCTGGGAGACCATATTTAGACAGGTGTGTGTCTTTTCAAATCATGTCCATCAACTGAATTTACCACAGGTGGACTGCAATCAAGGTGTAGAAACATCTAAAAGATGACCAAGAGAAATGGGAGGCCTCCAGCGCTAAATTTCAAGTGTCACAGCAAAGGGTCTGAATACTTATCTCCATAAGAAATTTTCATTTTTCCTTTTTAATACATTTGCAAAAATAAAAATAAAAATTTTAATTTTCACCTTGTCATTATGGGCTATTGAGTGCAGAATGATGAGGGACAACTTGATTTTTTGAAAAGTTTAGCACAAGCCTGCAACATAACAAAATGTGAAAAAAAAGTTTTAGATACTTAAAAGGCAACATCTGATGTTATTAAGTTATTAAGTATCCACATTTGTTTATTTGTCTTACAGAAAGAGTGGCTGTGCCTGAACTGCCAGACCCAAAGAGCTCTCTCCGGAAAACTTGGGGACATGCCACCTCTACCTTCTCCTAAATCCCAACCAACTCCTCCCTCTTCCCCAGCCCGAGCTGTCTCCTCCACCCCTGCCACTCCTGCTGGCCCTGCTGCCCCTGTCAAAGAACTGACAAGAACCCCCAGTGTAACTCAGGCTTCAGCTGACAAGGTTGAGCTTGACTCAGTTACAGATAACAGTAAACCTGTAGTAGAGTCACCTGCAGTGAAACAGGACAAGGCACAGACAGAACTGGAAAGCATACAGGTAGTACCAAAGCCAAGTGAAGAGCAAACACCTGACACTGCATGTGAAAACACAAAGGGCATATCGGCTTCACCTGAGTCCACAGTCAAAGCTTCCACTGATAGTGTCCACGAGGTTATAGCAGAGGTTAAAGAGTCAGATGCCAGTCAGTCTGGAATAGCAGAGCAATCTGTGTCTCAGGATCAGATGAAAAATGGTGAGCAAAATCAGAGTGAATCAGTGACGCCTGATTTAGCTTCAGGTGATGCTTATAATGAGGCAGAAATTTCAGAGGTGTCACCTACACTTGAAAGTGCTGATGAGAATCGCAGTGAAGCCAACAAGGGTGAGATCAACCAAGAGAGATTAGAGGTAACAGAATCACCACACATAAAGGCAGTCTTGGAGGCTGTACACGCACCTGTAGAGAATGGTGTAATTAATCAAGTGTGGGATGAAGGTTCTGAGGAGGTTTCACCTCATATAAATGTAGACGAATGCTCTGCTGAGCTCCCGTCAGTGACAAACATGCAGACAAGTGCAAGAAGTATGAACGATAAAGATGTGCTTATTTCAGGTCAAGGTCCTCTGGGAATGGAATTTACAGATACTGGTATTGACCATGTTTCTATCAGTAGACCATCTGTCCAGATTTCTGAATTCCCAGAAATGAAAAAAGAAGGACCTGTAGAGATGAAGAATCTCAACAGGGAAGAGTGTGAAGTGGAAACAAAGACAGGACAACATCCTCCCTTTCTTTTAATAAATCCAGTTCTGGAATCTGAAAGTAAGAATGCTGAAAGGTTGCCAGACCCAACAGCGCAAAACGATTTTAGTAGTGAAAGCACACAAGAAGATCAGTCTGCCCTTGCTTTTCCCTCTCCTGAGGAACTAAAAGAATCTAAAGTAACAACAAAATGTGGGTTTTCAGATCATAATATATCTCTAAATACAGGGCAAGTTACAACAAGCACGTTCTTCCCAGCAGAGAACGCTGACAACAATCCTCATAAAGAGACAATGCATGTTTATCCTGTGGATAAAGAGGCAGAATTTATGCCACAAACTCAAGCAGTTGAGGTCTCTATACCCAAATTTGATGATGGTAAATCACATTCTAATAAAAATAGCAAAACCCTAGAAAATGGTCATGAGGTGGATAATGATAGAAGGGAAATCACAGAGAATCTCAATCAGATCAATGTCGCTGGAGAGGAAGAGCCTGAAAAAGGACAGCGAAGTGAAACAGAGCTTAAAAGTGTAAAGGAATCTGGTCTGATCTCTCAAATGACTGATCTCTCAAATGATTCATTGTCCGAGAGTATGCAGTCAGTACAGGACCAGTCAAAAGAAATTGACCCATGTACAGAAAATATGGAGGACAAACAACTTGGGGAGACAGAACAAGAAACTGAAAGGATAAACAAGTATGAATCAGCCTTAGGATGCATTACAGTAGAGCAGAGAGACTCAGAACATGTTCCAAATGCAGATGTTTTAAGAGTAAATCAGTTAATGCAACAATCAGAGCAGAAGTCATTGCCTTCTTCAATTACTGAAGATAACTACGCAAGAAAAATCTCAGAAGACCAAAAAGTGGAGTCAGAAAGTGTTACTGTACAGACTGAAGATGAGTGTTTAGCTAAAAAGGATGACTCACTCTCTACACGAATATTTCCAAAAACAGAAATTGGGTTGTCCAAAAATAAGGAAATAAGTGAAACACTAGACACAGCCTTTGAAAACGGGCCAGAACAGTCTACTACACAAGCTGTTCTACCAGACCTGAGTGTTCAAGAATTTCTATTACGAACAGTTAAAGAGGACCTTAAATCAGAAAAAGAAATGAGTTCAAATGGAGAACAGTTTGTACCACCAACCAAAATAATAAATTCAGCTCAGATCGCCCAAGAAGAACATGAAATTGTTAGTGATGATCAACCAGACTGTGCAAAAGAAACCCCTAAACCCTTAGAACCTACTAAAGCAACCCTCAATACCCTACATATGGTTGAAACTGTATACGCTACCTCTGATCCTGTAGTACAGCCACCTCCTCTTTATACTGTAGTTTGTAAACAAGCAAAAGACAAAACGTCTGTGGAAGTTCAATCTCCAGACACTCAAGAGAAAAATCAAGACGGGTCAAAGCCACTGATAAAACCTAAAGAAGTTGACCAGTTGGAACAGGTAATGAGTTGTTTAGCATTTTTCTACCTGTAGAAAAAATGCTGCAAAAAGCCCTATTAGCCATTTCACAGAAATATTTAGACCCACTGTTGTACTGTCTATGTTTAATCTGTTTTTCATTGCAAATTCGTTTTTTTCTACTTTACAGAAAAAAGACATTGCTGTCTCTGAAAAAGACAAAACCTTCCTAAAGGAAACTGAAGAGTGCAGTCCCACCAGTCCTTCAGATCTGGCAAAGTTGGAGAGCACTGTACTTCCTATACTGGAGGCTCAGGCAACACCCTCTAAAGATGAATCACAAAGTGTGTCAGTCAAGTCAATGTGCCAACCGGAGGCGTTGCCAGTGACTCAAGAATTCAGTTCAGAGGAAAACAAACAGGTTAGAGAAGAAAGGGATGATGCTGCTGGCCCTAAAAAAGAGAGGAAAAAGCTGCTTGTCCCAGCAGAGCTTCAACAACATTTGTTGGAAGATAGTAGCGATGGGGAATCTTCACCTCTAAGCCAAACAGAAAAGAAGCCAGGAGAAGAAATAAGAGGAGAGAGTCCAGTTTTTGTTGATGAAGAGTTTATTTGTAAGCAAACAATGGAGATGAGGGCTGAGGAGTATGTATCACCATCTAATGAGGAAAGCCATAAAGGAATACATGAGGATAAGCTAAAGCTGGAACAAGATGGAATGAAAGATGTCAAGGAGAAAAGTGAATTAGGCAAAGCAAGGTATCTCCTTAAAACCAGCAGTATCAGTCCTGATGATGAGCCAGACCGCAAAAGTATTATTTCTGTGGCTAAAATTGAGGAGCTGGGTAAAATGGAGCAGCCTTTTGCAGAAAATGGGGCTGGCATTCGTCATTTCAAAACAATTGAACTCACCACTGTGGCCACTACTCGTCAGACTTCAGACGATGGTGAACCCGAGAGCCTTACAGATTCCCCTGATGACAGGTCCAGAGGTGAAGGCTCGTCAAGCTTACATGCTTCCAGTTTTACCCCAGGGACATCTCCGACCTCGCTGTCTTCTCTTGATGAAGACAGTGATAGCAGCAGCCCAGGCCATATCCGAAGCAGTGGTGAGGGAAAACAGCACAGGAAAGCCAAGCACCGGCAGTCAGGCCAGATGTTACCTACAATTGAGGATTCATCTGAAGAAGAAGAGCTTCGCGAAGAAGAAGACCTGCTGAAAGAACAGGAGAAGCAAAAGAATTCTGGAAAGAAATCAAAGAAAGATAAAGAGGAAATCCGTGCGCAGAGAAGGAGGGAACACGCAAAAACCCCACCAAGCAACCTTTCACCAATTGAAGATGCTTCTCCAACAGAGGAGCTGCGGCAGGAGGCAGAGATGGAGGAATACCGTAGATCCTCCTGTTCAGATTTCTCTCCGAGCGTGGAATCTGAACCGGAAGGTTTTGAGATTCTTCCAGAGAAGATAGCTGCTGTTCAAAAAGTGTATCAGCTTCCAATGTCAGTTTCCTTGTATTCTCCAACAGACGAGCAACATGCTGATAACCAGTCCAAAGAAACCAAGGAAAAACAGCCGCTGAAGACCTCAGACGAAGCTTATGAAGAGATAATGCTCCGAGCAAAGTCTCCAACTACAGAGGAACTTCCATCTGGTAAAGAATCCCTTTATGGGGGCATGCTGATTGAAGACTATGCCTATGAGTCCCTGATCGAGGACACGTATGTAGAACAAGACAAAATTTCTGTACCAGAAAAAGCAAGAAAGCTGAGATCTCCAGACGAAGTCTATGAAGACATGATGAAGATCAAGAACGAGATGTTGCTTAAAGAGCAGCAGCTGAAAGAAGATCACTCAGTGGCAGAATTGCCCAAGTCAGAGATCAGCCTTCATTCAACTGATACAAGAGAAGACGCAATCTCTACAGTTATTGCCGGCCAAGTAGGCAAGGATGGCAAACCATTGTTAGATGCAGAAGAGGCTTACGAGGAGCTAATGAAAAAACAGAGATTTGTTCTCACACCTGGCATAAGCCCAACACAGGCGATTCCTGATCTGAGTGACAGAACACACGAAAAAGAGATTACTTCTAGTGAGAAAATGAAGATTTTTCCTCAAAGACGAATTCTCTCTATACCTGACCTGACAGTCACTCAGTGCTCTTCAGGTGAAGAGGAATCTGGTGAGGAGAGCTCTGCAGATCAAAATCAGGATGCAGAAATAGTTTTTTCATCAACTTCGTCATATACTGCAACAGATGAGCCATCATCAGTTGCTGAAAAGCTAACTGAGCAACCAACAGCTGGTTCGGTTTCATCAAAGGAAGAAGCACATTCACAGGTATTGCCACAACAGGCTGCTCCATTTGAACCAGCTGACAGTGACCAACCTGGTGTGGTTGACTTATCGAAGCCTTCAGCCATAATTCAAGTGGATCAAGAAGATGCTTTCTCTACTCCATCCCATTCTATAGTTTCTAGAAGTCCTGTCCCAGCTGCATCCCCCTTACCAACCGTACCACAGTACACTCCGACAGTACCTAGCATAATATCAACTGCTCCACCTGTACCTCCCAAGCCAATAATTCTACGCAGAGGTGCATCTCAGGAAAAAACAGACATCCCTGTTCCCCCACCTCTTCCACCTCCTACTTTACCTAAGCCTGCTGTTTATCCTAAAAAGATTCCACCCCAGGTTCCCCAAAGAACAGTTCCAGTCAGTTTTTCAACTACAGGTTCAAATACCCAGATAAGACCCATGATTCCACCTTGCAAGTCACATGTTCCGCCTCCTGTGCCTCCAAAGCCATCCTCAATTCCTGCAGGCCTGACATTCAGTCACAGACCCGGCGAACCAGTCAAGCCACCCATAGCTCGAAAACCTATGTCAAGTGCCCAGCAAATTTCCTACACGTATTCCCCAGTAAGGCCAAATGTACTACCTACAAGCACTGAGGACGGTGCTTTGAATCTAAGTCCTGCAGTCGATAGTAAACAAGGGGCTACATCACCAATAAAATCCCCTACATCTCCAAGGTTTGGGAAGTCTTTACATGACACTTACGTGGTCATTACTCTACCATCGCAGCCTGGTTCACCCATAGAAGGTGTGACAACCCAAGCCCCAACTAGTCCTCCTGGTCCAACAGCACAAGCAAACATGCAACAATCACCACAGTCAAAAACAACTAGGGTACCATTGGCTTTTACAAAAATTACAGAATCTATAGAGAGTCAGGAAATATGTGGTCCAGAAAAGGTAATTTCAAGCATGAGTCATGTCTATGAGGCCATTTCCGCTTCACAGCCTTCATCAGTGATTCCAAATGTTGGGGTCCAGGTTGTAACTGCTGAAGTCCAACGAACAACAGTGTCTGTTGTGCATGAGCGATCACCTCCTGCTCCCATTCCTATACCAATTGGTATACCAACTGTCCCTGAAAATCTAAAATCCCAACCAGTACAAGTACAGAATGGGCATGCATATCACGTTGGAGAAGTTGTTGATCTGCGCACTCCAAAAACTGATACAAATATAGAAATGAAAGGTATGGATCTGTCATCATCGGAGTCACAAAGACAGTCCTTCCTGGCCGATGGGAATGGGAGACAGCAAAGTGCTGTTCAGTCATCTGTAATGAACTTGAGTACCGATACTTCTTCAGTGTCTGTGGTAACTGACACCATCACCATCCTGACTTGTTCAGCAACAATAGCATATAGCAGCGATCTTCCCCAGACCACATCAGTACCCCTTCAGCTGACAACAGCTAAATCCTTCGAACCTGTTTCCCAAATTATTTATCGTCCTGTTGATTCTCAACCAGAAAAACCAATCAATCTTTCCACAACTGTGGGCAAAACACATCCTGTTCCTGTGACCGCAGGCCCCACAGTAACAAATAATGGTGTTAGCATGTCAAGTATTCCACCTCGATTGGAAACCTCTGTATCTGGTGCAGTTGACCTCACAACTATAAAGACTGTACAAACCATGGTGTCTGTAGACGGGTCCACCACAGAGGTGGTCACAGCAGTGCTCGCCGAGGACGATGGAAAGCCAGTAGACCTAACAGCAGGAAGACGTACGGTTTGCTGCGACGTAGTCTACAAGCTTCCATTTGCAGGCAGCTGTACCACCCAACAACCTTCAGCTCCGCTACCAGAGGATCGTTTTGGCTACAGGGATGATCACTACCAATATGATCGCTCCCCATATGGCATGAGAGGACTTGGCGGAATCAAGCCGTCAATGTCTGATACAAATTTAGCTGAGGCTGGTCTCTTCCTGTACAAGAGTAAGAATAGTTACGATTACATCAGAGATATGGAGGGGGCTGTAGATCTAACGTCAGGAAAGATGTCTATAGCAGGTCAGTGCGATATTGCAAACGTTTCTCACAGACTTTGTTTTGAGTTGCCTCTGCTAATTCCCAGCTGAGGCATTTTTCTGCTTGTTTTTATTTCTGCAAGTTTATCTTTTCTATCTTTTTTTCTGGACATTGCATGTTTGTATTTTCCATCTTTTTTTTTTCGGATGCATGTCTGTGCATGAACCATTTTTCTCTGGGCTTTGCATTTTCCATAATCTGGAAAAAAATCAATTTGTGTGTTGTCTGTTGCAATGATTTACAGTTTGAACTTTTAACAGGTGAAGCTGTGGACTACACAAGCAAAGCCACAGGAGCATTTACTGCAGCGACAATCCCACAGTACACCCAAGCTAGAATCACATCTGCCGTTGGAACGCACTTTGGAAGTTCCAGCGTCCTCAGATCCTCAAACGGGGTGGTTTATTCATCTGTATCTGCACCAGTTCCTTCAACATATGCTATAACTACCCAACCTGGATCTATCTTCAGCACAACATACAACTCGCAGTCAGGCATGCATACTAGTGACACGATGCCGTCATTGTCAAATTTGCAGCATCAGCCTCTCACTAGATCGCAAAGTTTCCTCTCCACTCCTGTTGTGAGTACAGCAGAGGAGCAAGGAGATCTTCCCTTGAACCTGGAGATTGGCGTTTCGAAGGATATGTTCTCCATTGCCCTTTCAGAAGAGGCACCAACAGTACCCTCTGCAGCAGCCCTGGACTACACAGATGCCTCCCTAGAGGCGATTGCAGCTTCACTAGAAGCTCTGTCATCGCCCCTGATTCCAGGCGATGAGCAGTACCAGATGGAGCGTGAGCTTCTTGAACTAGAGAAGATCAAACAGCAGCGTCTTGCAGAGGAACTCGAGTGGGAGAGGCAAGAGATCCAGCGCTTCCGAGAGCAGGAGCAACTCTTAGTCCAGAAAGAGCTTGAAGAGCTACAAGCAATGAAACAGCACATCTTAAGCCAACAGGAGGAAGAGCGGCAAGCTCACCTCATCATGCAAAAAGAGACGTACGCCCAGCAACAGGAGCAGTTGGAACAGATTCAGAGGCTGCAAGAGCAGCTCAGGCTGCAACTAGAGGAGCAAAAATATAGGCAAATGTATCCTGACGAGATCAATGAGCAGACACAAATTGTAGGGCCAGACAAAAAGACGGACAGTGGTTGTCAAACTGATGAGGAAGACAACACAGAAAAGGCCTACGCTGTGGGCCGAAAAAAGAAGAGTGCCAAGAAGAGTGTAGATAGTAGCGTACAAACAGATGATGAAGACCAGGATGAGTGGGAAGTCCCTGCTCGAGGCAGACGTAGCAGGACACGAGGTGGTAAATATAGCACAGTTGACAGCAGTGCAGTTTCAGTGCAGGCTCATACAGAAATTTCTGTACAGACAGATTCAGCAGGAACACTCAGAGGGCACAGTGTGCAGCTGGAGACTAGGGTCGATATTCCTGACTCCGACGTAACTTCCTCTCCTAAGAAACGTCCTACCCCTCTGGAGATAAGCCAGTCTCCACACCTCAAAATAGATACCTCCACTCTTCAAGTCTCTTCAGCTCCCCCGAAATCCCCAAAAGTCCTTTACTCACCAATATCTCCATGTATGTCCCCTAGTAAATCCCTTGAATTTGTCTCCTATGAAAAATCAGTCACTGAGACCAGCCCACAGAAAATGCGCCCTGTGGATTCATCCATGGTCCCTATTGCTAGTCCCAGGGCTCCAAAAGTAATACAGAGGTCACTGTCTGACCCAAAACCAATGAGTCCAACTGCAGAAGAGAGGGCATCGAATTTCCAGTATCCTGAGGGTTACACTGTGAGTATAAACTTTCACATTTCACATGTTTATTGGCAAATTGTGTACTGTGTATATCATGTATATTATATACGGCATAATTACTCAGTAGATCATCAAGTGTATTCAATACTAGGGTTGGGTATCGTCTGCATTTTATCGATTCCAATTCTGATTCTGCGTATTGATTCCGGTTCTTATCGATTCCAAGTTTTGATTCCTTAATATATTTAAACTGTGTGATTCATTACTTTTAGCCATTTCATTGCATCAAACAAGAAAGATTACTGCTGCTGATATGTAATCTATACTGCTGAAATGACAAACGTGGTCAAAAGAGCAGTAATAATTTTTACATTCATAAATGTATATCTAAAATGTGCAAAGAATGGTTGATTAACATTGCTTTTTCTCTGTCCCCATCAGGGTAAAGGATCTCCAAGCAGCACCCCTACTGGGACACAAAAGAAAGTTAAGAGGACCCTCCCTAACCCACCTTCTGAAGAGGAGGCTGCAAATGCTGGCCCAACAGCATACAGTACCGCCTCTGCTCGCCGCCGCCTCTGTCGAAACTCAAACATGGCAAGGGCAAAAATCCTGCAGGACATTGATCGTGAGCTGGACCTGGTAGAAAGGGAATCTTCTAAACTTCGTAAGAAACAGGCTGAATTAGACGAGGAAGAGAAGGAGATTGACGCTAAGCTGCGATACCTTGAGATGGGCATCAACAGACGAAAAGATGCCTTACTTAAAGAAAGAGAGAAGAGAGAAAGGGCATATCTGCAGGGGGTTGCAGAAGACCGTGACTATATGTCTGACAGCGAGGTGAGCAATATCCGTGAGACGAGAAGGGGTGAAAGCAGAGAAGAGGTAAGTGGACATGGACTTGAGCGTCCCCGTACTGCCCCACAGTCGGAACTAGACGATCTTGTTCCACCGCAGACTAAATATGAGTATGGCAAGTACTCGCAGTATCATTACCCTCAGTATCAGCAGTCCCTTTACCAGTCTCAGCAGCCATATCAGTCACAGTCTATCTACTCTTCTGTGCCATCTCTCACTGCTTCCCAGCAGCAGAGCTATCACCAGTTGCTGCTGCTACAGCAGAAAGCTAGACAGCAAGCTGCGCTTTTGTCTGAACTCGATGCCACCAAAGTGTCCACCAACTATGAAAACTCCTCCTATCTGGGAGGGAAGTATGGCAGCCATCTTGATCTGCATGGCCTGGAAGACCGTAGTGGCAGCATGGCAGGAAGTCCCATGTCCTGCGTGTCAGCAGAATCTTTTTATGCTGATTTGGACCAACATCACCAAACCCCCAGAAGTTACATGCTCTTAGAGGAAGCGAACGAGCTTGGCAAAAGCACGTCTGCTCTTTCCTCCACCAGTTATGGAATTGCTGAGCGGGAACTAGCCAAAGCGGAGCGTCTTTTGAGACGTTCAGCAGCAGATGTAGGTTCAGATTACCTTGCGGGCTCTTCAAGGTTTCATTCATATGGTAAAGCCCAGGATGAGGAGGACCCAATGGAAGACCCATATGAGTTGAAGCTTCTAAAGCAACAATTAAAGCAGGAGTTTAGGAGGAGCACAGGCGGGACTGAGAGCTTAGAGCAGTTGGCTGGCCTCTCCCACCATTATACTCCTAGCACAAGCATAGCCGGTGGAGGCTATAGGCCTTTCAGTAAGACAGAGAAGTACAGCATAAGTAGATTAACCTTGGAGAAGCAGGCAGCGAAGCAGCTTCCAACATCTATGCTGTACCAGAAGCACAAAAGCACCAGCAACATTGGGAAATATTCCTCCATGCAGGACAGTCGGGGTTTAGACACAGACTACAGCAGCTACCTGGGATCCAGTAGTGCTTCACCAAGGTCAAGCAGACTGCTACAGGATGAGATCACCTTTGGGCTTCGTAAGAACATTGCAGAACAACAGAAGTACCTCGGTTCTACTCTCGGGGCCAATTTAGCTGGTTCACTCAACTTAGGCCAATGTCTTAACCTGGGCTCTGGTGTGAGATCAACTCTGGGTGATGACTCTTCATATCCCAGTGGGAGCCGTTCCCGGCCTTCTTCTAGACCATCTTCTATGTATGGTCTGGATCTGTCCATCAAACGAGACATATCAAGCTCTTCTCTGAGGCTCAAATCGGAGGGTGACGCTTCTTCGGAGACCTCTGCCTATCAAGCACCTTCAGGTAGAACAAAACCTACCAGCTTGCCCATAGGTCAGAGTGGACGTGGGCGAATCCCTATAGTGGCACAAAACTCTGAGGAGGAGAGCCCTCTGAGTCCGGTGGGTCAGCCGATGGGTATGGCACGGGCATCTGCAGGTCCGCTCCCGCCTATATCCGCCGACTCCCGTGACCAGTTTGGGTCGTGCCTCTCTCTTCAGGATCCCCAACAACAGCACCTCAGGGAAGACCCTACCAGAGGGCGCAGCTACATGCTTATTGATGACATGCAAGGCACAATGTCTGATAGCGAAGGTAATTTTTTACTACTTCAGAATTTCCTTCTGGGATATCAGCTAGTCCCACCTGTTTTCTTCTCTTTTTCTTTGGCTGCAACATGGTCTTCTGCTTCATGAGCGTTATTCATGTATCTGCACAAAAAATTACATACAGGACGCCTGTCCTAATGCTCATGTTCTCTGTACAGTATATAATAAGATTGTTCATTGGATATATATAATGGTGAAATATTAGAACAAGAACTTATGTAATCTATTGTATAGCTCAACCACTCAGTGTTTGTCCTGTCAGATTTTTTGTTGTTGTTATCATTGTGAATGCTTTGTTTCTCCACTTGCTGTCTATTTTTCATTCTTTCCTTATATGGAGTAGTTTTGTTCCAATTAATTGACCTGTACCTTCATAAAATTGCACAAACATATCATGTATATAATTCTGAGAACTTTTTCACTACTTCCATACAGACCATATCATTTTCTAATTGTAGGCATTAAGGGGTTAATATTAGGATTACATGTAGGTGTAGCATTAAATAGTTACATTAATATTATGTAAGTTGAAAGTTTTAATAATGTTGAGGCCAGCAAAGGTAACTGTTAACTATGTATTTGAAATGTTCAGACGATTTTATCATAAGCGAGGGGCACTCCTGCTCTGTGACTCAAAAGCCTCTGATGAGGCAGAACTCCAGGCAACAGACCCTCTATTTTTCCTGCAGCAGACCTGAGAGCCAGACCTTTATTAACTGAGCCACTCTGGTTTGAATGCTCTTGGATACGTAGTTGCCTTCACTGGGACTTGCGTGAAGATTAGACCAGAATGACTAAGGGGTGCGAGTTACATGGGTTCTGCCTCGCCAGAGACTCCAGAGTTACTGTGGATCTGTATTACATGATACAGATCAGGACTGTCTCTGTTACAAGCATATCATGCTATAATAATAATTATATATGTATATATCTATTTCTATATGTCATTGATTTTATGAAAAAAACAGTCCTCTGATTGATTTGTGATGCCCTCCTGTTTAAATGCTGTCCTAGTTTTTTTGCGTGCATGTTGCTTATAATTCTTTTGATATTATTTCATATTATAAGAATGAATATTCTTATAATAAACTCATGATTTGCACATGTATTCTTTTTGTATGTGTATTCTTTTTGTTGCTTGCTTTTGTGCATGACAATCAGTTTGCATGTTTAGTTTAAACGTATGCTTAACTTCTCCTAGACTAGACTGACTATAATTGTTTATTTCCGTATGCAGTGCTGTATATGGATTACGGATATGCACAGTCATATCAGAATATTATGACCACCCTTTGTTTCTACACTCACTACCCATTATATCAGTCTCTGTTTACCATATAAAGCACATTGTAGTTCTATAATTACAGTCTGTAGTTCATCTTTCTCTGCATATTTTGTTAGTCCACTTTCACAATGGTTCTTTCAGGGTCAGGACCCCCATAGATCAGGTACTGTTTGGGTGGTGGATCATTCTCAGCACTGTAATGACACTTATGTGGTGGTGGTGTTTTAGTGTGTGTTGTGCTGGTAGGAGTGGATCTAACACAGCAGGGCTGCTGGAAGTTTTAAACACCTCAGCGTCACTGCTAGACTGAAAATGCTACCAAAAATGTCCAGCCACCAGCACCCTGTAGGCAGTGTCCTGTGAGCACTGATGAAAGGCTAGAGAATGACTAACACAAACTGTGCGACAACAGATGATCTCCTGTCTCTGACTTTACATCTACAAGGTGTATGTGAATGTCACTAATAAAGTGGACAGTCAGTGGACACTGTTTAAAAACTCCAGCAGCACTGCTGTGTCTGATCCAATCATACCTGCTCAACACACACTAACACAGCACCACCACATCAGTGTCACTGTAGAGCTGAGAATGACCCACCTCCCAAACAGTACCTGATCTGTGGGGGTCCTGAACAGATGAACTACAATCTGTAATTGTATAACCACAAAGTGCTTCTATATAGTGAGGGTAACTGATAAAATGGACAATGAGTGTTGAAAGTGAGGTGGTCATAATGTTATACCTGATCAGTGTATATGACTGTGTATAAAACTGTATTTCATTTGTTTTCATTTCCAGTAGATGTCAGGTTATATGCATGAATACGCACTGATGATCAACAGTACCGCACCCTATATGCCTGTATATCTGTGTTTATCTGGATATAAAAATATAATTCACGCCGCATTATGCTCACCACGCTTGTAATACCATATGATGAACGCATCATATGTTCCACCTGGAAGTAAATGCATTTGCCTTGGTTACAGCACTAAGTGAATCCCTGGTGGGTGTGAACAGAGATGATCCAGGAAACACACATGAAAATGTCACAGACGGTAGAGTATAACAACTTTAGCTTCCAACTCTCCCACCCCTCTCCCTAACACCCACCATTATCCTACCTAACACTAAACCTCCTCCCACCCACCGTACCATGTCCACCCACCTTTCAACCACCCATAAGCCCATGGTCTACTGTACTGAATGGTAATTCATAGCATCACAAACACACTGTTAAATGTGTGTTAGTGAATGCATTTCCTGGTGCAGCTAGCTTCTATTGCATGCTTTTCTCTCTGAAAATATCCCAGTTTTGTTGACATAACTAGGCTACAATGCCACCACTATAAAACCCAGTCATTTATTTAGATGTAAGGACTTCTTATTTACCTAAATGTATCATAAACTTGTATTTTTAGATACACAACAACATAACGTAAATAGATTATGAATTTTAAATTGTTTAATGGAACTCATGACATTCATTGCTCATACCATGGTACATTTGAATTTTAAAGGATCAGGCTGATGTTCACGTAAGGTTTTTGTGATACATTACAACTGCCCTTATCCACTTCATATGTATTGTATACGCTGATGGCCACTTTATTAGAGACACCCATCTAGTAGCGTTTTGGACCTCCTTTTGGCTTTGGAACCGCAGCAGTTCGCCATGGCATACATTCCACTAGGAGATGTTCTGTAGGAGTTATTCTGCAGGAATATTGACCCTTGCGGACAGGATAGCTTCTCGCATTTGGCGCAAATGAGATGGAGGTACCGACATGCTGTGAACAGCCTGTCCCAGTCGACCTCGTCCCAGAGATGCTTTATAGGATTAAGATCTGTGGACTGTAAACCAATCCATATTCAACCCAAGACCAAACCAAGAGTACACAACCCTAGTGGCATGGTGCAGTGTCCTGCTGCCATAGGGTAAACAGCTGCCATGGAAGATTGAACTTGGTCAGCCACAATGCTGTAATGTTCCTGTAACCAATACATGACTATATAACCCTTGTAGCATTATGCACTGTCCTGTTGAAAGTGTTTGCTGCCATAGGATTAACAGCTGTTATGAAGGCCACATTGCATAAGTAAGCCCTACTGTACAAACGTCCATCCATGTGTATCAGCAGACCCAGAGTTTTGCCAAGAAAACATTCCCCACACCATTACTCGACTTCCACCAGCCTAAATTGTTGACATCTGGCAGGAAGGGTTCTTAGATCTCTGCTGCTTATGCCAATGGTGCATTCCCTCCCATGCTACAACAGAAATCTGGATTCTGCTTGGTAATCCAATGTTTGTGCCCTTTTGCCCACTGGAGTCTTGCCTTTCTGCTTCCCTTAGGCAACAATGGCTCTCAAACGGGTCGTTTGCTGATATTGTCCATCCGTCCAAAGGAAAGATGAGTTGTGCATTCGGACATGTTAGTTGGAGCACCAGAGTTGTATTTGGGTACATTACTGTGCACCACCTGTTTGTCAAAATGATTCTTGACATCCTCCTCTGACCCCTTTGGTTGAGGAGTTGTTTACATCCACAGGATCGTCTTTTACTGGATGTTTTTCCTTGATCAGTGTACCACTGCACGAGAAAATCCTACAAGTTTTTGAAATACTGGCCCGCCTAGTCTAGCACTGATAACCATGGCTCATTCTAATAACTCAGATCGCTTGATTTTCTCATTCTAATGTGGATGCATAATGAAATTGATCCACAGAAAACTTCACTCCAGGGTCACATGTCTAAATTCCATACAGCGAAGCTCCAAGCGTGAAAGGGCAGGTGTGTTTAATAAAGAGGACACTCAATGTATTTGGTATACACATTCATATATACCACATTCAGTAGCCTTCAACCATAGTGACCGTCCAGCAGTGTTGTGCCAGTTCACAGCTTTTCTGAACTAGTTCAAGTTCAGTTCATACATGCTCAAAGTGAACAGTTCACGTTCAAAGTTCACAATCTTAATTCTGAACTAGTTCAAAGTTCAGTTCATTTTACTTTTTTTCATACTACAAGCTAGAAATCACTATACGTTCTTTGAAACTGCTCATTGTAGACATTTGCTCATGCACTGCAATTGTGTACGCGCTTGCTATGCCTACCCTACCCACCACCCCGCTCTGCGCAATTTCATCACGGGTCACTCTTTGCGGAAGCCAGTATGTTATTAACTAGCCAGTATGTTAACTAGTCTCAGCCGGACACTACCTTGCCCGCAATGCATTGCGCACACAATGTCAAACCATTTCTGTCTGGTGATACATGATTTAAGCGGCACCAGCGAGAATACAGGAGGGAGGAACTTTCACTCGTTGCGTTTCAAAAGAGAAAACAGATGTCACTCAGTTTTCAATGGAAAACAAATTCCAACGTTCATTTACAGTGATGTCTGCCGTTCATGACACATAATGTGAACTAATTCACGTTCAAGTTCTTTATTAACAAATGTGTTGCGTTCAGTTCAACGTTACGAAAAAATGAGCGTGTGAGCTTTTGAACTCGTTCACGCACAACACTGCCGTCCAGATGGGTTGGGTGTCACACACTGAACTGATGTCCAGTTTACACATGTGCCCTGTGTTCTCCAGGATAGACTCTGGACACCTCACACCCCAATCTACAAATGGGATTAAAACCTAAAAAATCATAAGATACAGGAAACGTAATAACAATCAAACTAATATTCTCTTTACACCTTTAAAAACACACAGATTAATTATTCTGAGCCCAGACTGGAAAAGATATGAACTATTGTACTTTATAACTGGTAAAACTTTCTTTAGCAGCAATTCATCCTGTAGATGCAGAGCAGACTTACTCAGAGTTGAGGAAGTATTTTAAATCATATATATCTTGCATGAACAGTCCTTTTCAGATCATGCCAAACACAAATTTTCTTCCTCTTAAATTGTTTCTGGGTCAGTGAGATCAATGTCATGGGGCATCATCAAATGTTTCAGTTAATGGGCCACTGACTTTCTGCAGTAAAATGTATTTAAAGTTTGGAACGTATTGGATGTTTTATGGCTACAAACTCTTTATGCCCTGTCTCTAACATTCCTAAATTCACAGTTGATGCAGTGCCTTTTTTACTTGGATGGTGCTGTGCAAAAGTCTTAGGCCACCATTAGATTACAGATACTGTTGTTTTAGCAATGGTATAATGACCATATATAATTATTTCTCAAGTGTCTATTAGAATACAACCACAAAATTCAGGAAATGTGTACGCAATATTGAAAATAGATTCTATATGCTATAGTGACAAGTATTTAGTGTGACCTGCCCTTACCCTTGAGCAATAGCAGCATCTGGCAGAATCATTATGATGCCAAGTTGACCCTTCTACAGTCCGAAGAAGGTTAATCAGGAAGGCATGGGTAGCAGCTAAAAAAATGAATGAAGATCAGTGGAAAAGCAAGTTATGGAGTGACGTTCCCAATTTTTTGGGCCCAGTCATTTACAGTGTTATATATGGTCATTATACCATTGCTAAAACAACAAATTTATTGGTGCCTAACACATTTTCACAATATTGTAGGAAACAAATATTGAGCTTCAGAGGTTCCCTTGGAATGTCCAGTTGTTGAATATATATATACATTTTAAGACATGCAACATTTGGTTTTACTGACACAGAGAGTAGCAACAGAACTAAATGTTCTCCATTTGTAGACAAACTGCCTCAGGGGCAGGTCTAGGATCAGAGCTTTAGAGGTGCTGAGCAAAAAATTATAATTTTGGACTATCATTCCCACGCTTGTGAAGGAAGGACATCTGGAGTTTTTAGTAAGGGAACACTGTGACTACAAGAGAGAAAGTGGATCATACCATTTGCGAGGAAAGGGTAGGCTGCTGTAGTTGTTAATATATTATGTTTAAGCCATATACTTTCTATGGTGGTCTTTTTTTTTTTAGCTTATCAGAGACAAACCTCTTCTTTTAATTAAAAAAAACATCAAAAATCAAGTTTTTGCTTTAGTTTTTTTATTTTTAGGGGTGCTGGGACTAAAAGGGGCAAGATACACCTATACTTTGCATTATTATGGCTTGATAATCATGCAGTGATTCAGAAATGTTTTTTTTTCCAGCTTCAGGTTTCTCTAAAATCAGACTTATGTTCCCTTTATAGGGCAGGGAACCTCAAAAATGTACGCCTTTCATTCTCATTTCATTCACTTCCTTTCATTCACGATTCTGAAGCTTGGAGAAATCATTAGCACAGCGGTTCATTTTCCAGTCTGGGCTGTGAATGATTAAGCAGTGTGTTCATTAATGATATAAAGAGCACAATATTAGTTTGGGCAGAATGTGTTTATTGACTATTAGGACTTGGGCAAAAATCATAGAACATTAACATCAACCATTCAAAAGGGTTCGCAAACTTATTTTCTTGCAACTGCGCCTGTTTTTCTATCTCTTCTGTATGAGCCTCATAAATTATAGATCTAAACATGAAGTTTGTTCTTACAAAAACAAAATTGTCCTCATTTTAGTCTGCCTGCTATAATTTGCTTATTCCTTTCTGACTGACATAAAATATTACCTTTTGCATTCTTTCCTGTGCATGCTCGATTTCAATAGAAGCCAGGCAGTAGTTTAAACCTGTAACTCTTGCTGCTGCGTCTGTCTCCAGTATTTGTTACTGATCCATATGCCTGAAAGGATTTCCTAGGTTCCTGTTCTTAAAGTGGTCAGCAAGTTTTAAAAGGGTTGATTCTGATCTGATTTTTCTGAAGCGTACCACCTGCGTCGAGAGGAGACCGACTGGTTTGACAAGCCACGAGAGGAAGGGCAGGGCTCGGACAGGAGACAGGTGAGGTGACCAAATCCAACACACACAATGCATACAGTACTGTGCAAAAGTCTTAGGCCACCATTAGATTTGTTGTTTTAGCAATGGTATAATACTCATATTGTTGACGGCTGAACACAAACATCTCAAACTTGGATTTATCACTCCATAGTACTCTTTTCCACTGATTTCCATGCCTCACAGCTCCAGTGTCCTCTGTTCAAGTCTGACTATGACCTCCGCCTGTGTGGAGTATGCATATCCTCCCTGTGTCCATGTGGGTTTACTCTGGGCACTCAGGTTTCCTCCCACAGTCAAAAGACATGCATTATTACAATTGATTATGCTAAATTGGCCCAATCTGAATATGTATCACCGGTTTTGAAGTAACCTTGTGTATGTAGTAAATAGTCATGGGTGCTGAAAGCAACGTTTAAAAACACCAAATAAACAAACAAACAGCCCACTCGTCTACCAGTCTTTGGGAGCTTTAGCATATATTAGCCTTTTTACCCTCTTGCCCCTCCTAAACAGTGGTTTCTTGGCTACTACCCTTCCAAAAAAGGCCATTCCTGATCAGGTATTTCAGACTGTAGAAGGGTCAACTTGGCATCACAATGAAGCTGCCAGATGCTGCTATTGCTCTAGTGTAAGAAGAGCCACTGTAGTCAATAGAAGCTGCTTTTTTACTGATTTTTTTAGCTTCTAATACTGCATTTTCATACATGGATTGGCCTCCACAGAGTCCAGACCTGAACCCCATTGAGAATCTTTGGGATGTCCTGGAGAAGACTTTGCGCAGTAGTTCAAATCTCCCATCATCAATACAAGATCTTGGGGAAAATTAATGCAACTCTGGACAGAACTGCTTCTGCAATGTCATAAAATTTATTTCAGGTCTGGATTCTGTGGTGGCCAATCCATATGTGAAAATGATGCTCCCTGAACCACACTTTCACAATTTGACCCTTCTGAAACAGATTAACATCTTTTCCCCAACCACAGGATGTGTCTCTCGACATGTTCAACAAATGAGAAGCTACTCCCTGCATCAGTTAGAGTTAAATAACAAGCTGCCAGCTGAAATATAATCACCGATGAAGTACTTATCCGATGGGAGGCTCTTTTTAAACTATTTGCTTAGTTAAATCCAGGTGGTGACCTTTTTACAGCAATGTATAGTATAACAGTGGGAGGTCATTTATTCAGTGAGAAAAATTAATCCCCATATACATATAGTACAGTGGCAAAGTATGTGACCCTCTGCTTTCAGTAACTCTTGGTGTGGACTCCCCCCTGTGGCAGCAATAACTGCAACTAAACGTTTCCTATAACTGTTTGATTCATTCCTGCCACACCGGCTTGGAGGAATTTTAGGCCCATTCCTCCAATACAGAACAGCTTTCAGCTATGGGATGTTTGGTGGGTTTTTTTCCCACATGAGCTGCTCGCTTCAGGTCCTTCCACAGGAATTTCGATTGATTAAGGTCAGGACTTTGACTTGGCCATTCCAAAACATGAAACTTTATTCTCTTAACATTCTTTGGTAGAACCGACTTGTTGCTTAGGGTCGTTTGTCTTGCCTGCATGACCACCTTCTCCTGAGATTCAGTTCATGGACAGATGACCTGACATTTCCTTTCCATTGCTCTGATATAATTCAGAATTCATTGTTTCCATCAATGATGGCCAGCGTCATGGCCCGATGCAGCAAAACAGGCCCCAAACCATATACTACCACCACCAATGTTTCACATATGGGATAAGTTCTTATGCGGGATGCATTATTTTCCGTTCTTTCCTTTCTCTTTCAAACATAAAACACATTTCTTTTAAACCAAAAAGTTCTATTTTGGTCTTATCATCCACAAAACATTCTTCCAATGGCCTCTGGCTTGCCACGTGATCTTTAGCAAAAAACTGCAGACGACAGCATGTCTTTATGAGAGCAGTGCTTTCTCCTTGCCACCCTGGCATGCACACCATTGTGTTCATCAGTGGTCTTCTGATGTGGACTCCATAACATAACATTAGCCCTGTTAGAAGGCCTTCAGTTGCTTAGAAGTTACCTGGGGTCCTTTGTGACCTCGCCACTATTACATACAATCATAACACGCCTTGCTCGTGGAGTGATCTTGTTGTCGACCACTCCTGAGGAGGGTAACAGTGGTCCTTGAATTTCCTCCATTTGTACACAATCTGTCTGCTGTTGGATGGGTGGAGTCCACTCTTTAGAGATGGTTTTGTAACCTTTTTCCGTCCTGGATGAGCATCAACATCTCTTTTCTGAGGTCCTCAGAAATCTCCTTTGTTCGTGCCATGATACACTTCCACAAACATGTGTTGTGAAGAGCAGACTTTGATAGATCCCTGTTCTTTAAATAAAACAGGGTGCCCACTCACACCTGATTGTCATCCCATTGATTGAAAACACCTGACTCTAATTTCACCTTCAAATTAACTGCTAATCCTAGAGGTTCACATACTATTGCCACTCACTAATATGTAATATTGGATCATTTTCCTCAATAAATAAATGGCAAAGTATAATATTTTTATCTCATTTGTTTAACTGGGTTCTCTTTATCTACTTTTAGGACTTATGTTTTAGGTCATATTTATGCAGAAATATAGAACATTCTAAAGGGTTCACAAACTTTCAAGCATCACTGTATATGACAAGATAATCAACGTTATATTATTTGATCTGTGAGTGGTCATAATGTTTTGTCATTAATGTACAGTTGCAGCAATGTGTTTTATCTGAGACATCTATTTTAAGGATAAATGTGCACCATTTGTTTCACTACTGTGATGTAATGAGTGTAACAACAAATGCAGATCCGTTGCCATACAGTGGTGTTTTCAGCAGTCCGTAGGTGTGAATCTGTGTGTGAATTAACTCTCCTTATGTGATATGCCACAGACGAAGTCCCAGCAGTACCCATTTCCTCATGTGAGAGTAAAACTGCAAAGGGATCCTAAAGACCGCAGTGTATCAGGTACGAGATCAGCACACTCAGACAAGCTCAATTTTGAAACACTAGAACAATCTTTTTGTGTAGTACATCCCTGATTGCCAGTCCAAACCAGTCAGGGGTTTGGAATGGCAGTAAACATGGAGACTTCGGAATGTTTTACAGAGAAGTCTAACTACCAGAGAAGTCGGCCTTTGTCGGCCTCTAACTAATCAGTGTTACAAGCTGTCTAGAAAGGCATGTGTTGAAAACATTTGATGCTTTCTGCATGTTTGTTGCTTATTTGCTTATGGGACTGTGGTAGCCTAGTGGGTAAGGTACTGGCCTATAGACCAGAAGGTCCAGGGTTCAAATCCCACCTCTGCCAAGCTGCCACTGTTGGGTCCTTGAGCAAGGCCCTTAACCCACAATTGCTTGGATTGTAAGACTATCAATTGTATGTTGCTCTGGATAAATGCTGTAAAATGTCAATTTAAATCGTTGTGGTAGTGATAGTTTGTCAAAGGACTGACACATTGTTAAAGCCCAACTTTTTCATAAGTTGGTTTTTGTTTTTGTTCTTGGTAATTGGAGTAAACAGAAGAGTTATACTATATGTCTAATGCTATGCCTGGATGTTTTGTCTCACCCCATGCCAAACAATCAAGTCCAATATGTTTATAGCAAGGGCCTCGGCTCAAATCCCAGGTAATGCTTGCAGCGTGAAGATCAGGTGTGGTAATTACAGAACGAATTACAGTTTTGCTCCAGACCCTCCTTGCAAGTCTAACCAGAAAAATCAGGGATAAAGCAGGATACCTTATCTAGGACATCTTTCAGTTGAGGGGTCTTGCTTAAGTCTTGCATTGTTAACCAAAATATTGCACAACTCAAGATGATATTATGGATTATTATGGTAACCAAGGTGGTAATACCAAATTGGAATATCGCAGTACGCATCGTATCTTAATGTATAGTGATATAATCATATCTTGACTCATGTATCGTGATGCATTTCATATCGTGAAGTCCTTTCCAATACCCACCCCTAGTCATCAGACTAATTCCGAAATACAGTATGGTGCTTTTAAGAAAGTGATTGATGGACTGATTGATGCCTTTATTGTCATTGCACTATTATACAATGAAAGTAGGAGTGCTGCTCCAGACCAACGCAAATCTAACACAAATAACAAGTTAAAGCATTCAGCACAAAGACTATTGCATTTAAATAATCACTTTTAAAAGATATTGCATCAACATGTAGATATTTGTGAAAAAAATGTGTATCGAAAATGTCAGAGAATAAATATTAGACGAAAGTATTACACTAAAACAATGAGACACTTTACTATAAACTCTCTCATAGCTGATTTGTGGAATTTAAAGTTCTTAAATCTATTTATCTGGCTCCTGTACCATCTGTCAGAACAAATGGTGACCAGGATGAGAGGAGTTCTTGATTATTTTCTTGCCTCTTTGTTTGAAGTCATATTTGGCACAGATCACAAGAAGTATTTGAACCTATTTATCCAACAAGAGAAACACTGCAAAGTAAAGTTTTTTGTGATGGACCAACAGGGAATGGACTGGGCATTCGTGTGGTGGGAGGTAAGGAGGTCCTGGGAAGCAATGGGGAGATCGGAGCATATGTGGCCAAAGTCTTACCTGGAGGAGCAGCAGAACAGACTGGAAAGATTGTGGAAGGTAAGACTATTAATAATAGAGACATTTATTGTTTTGGTTTTTTTTACTTGTCCTGAACAGGGTTGCAGGGGTCTGGTGAATATACAGGAGAACACAGGGCACAGGCGTAAGCATGCCCTAAATGGGATGCAAGTCCATCGCAGGGCACAGCCAGTGGAAGGCACTACCAGGACTAGAACCCAGGTCATCTTGGTTGTGGGCTAGTGAAATTGTTCGCTGCACCACCCAAGAACCTGGGGTGATTTCATTAATTAGGATGCCACAGAAATGCACAGCACTATGAACACACCAAAATGTCTTGTGGTACAAAAGCCAGACTTTTGAAGCTACAAGTCCTGAGTGAAAAAGGCTGAAAAGTAAAAATGATGTTCCTTTGCAAGATGATTCTTCACTTCCAGGCAGAAGGAATGACTCACTTGTGATGTGAAGAAGTATAAATATAGATGAAGTGATGAACTTGAGTGTTAAAGGGTTGTTTGTCAGGGCTCTGTCAGGGCTTGCATTTTTCTGGCTTTGTTGTCAGTAAACCCTTCATTCAATAGGGCATCGGTGGGAGGAAGAGGTTAATAAAGTGCAGATTGTCATCATTTTAATGCTATTATATACAGTGATGCTAGAATGAGCCATGACTGAATTTATTTGCTTAGACTGGGGAAATGTAGAGCGACCAGTTAGCCTAATGCATGTCATTGGATTGTGGGACTAAATCCCTGATGCGTTGTGAATATCACGCTTTAATGGATTCCTGTTCTTTAAATACAACAGGGTGCCCACTCACACCTGGTGGTTATCCCATCTAATTTCACCTTTACTGCCAATCCTAGAGGTTCACACAATTTTGCTACTTTTACCAGCCACTTTATTAGGTACACATTGCTAGTGACAGTTTGTACCCCCTTTTGCCTTCAGAACTGCCTTAATTCTTTGTGGCCGACGTTCCACAAGGTGCTGGAAACATTCCTCAGAGGTCTTGGTCCATACTGACGTGATATAATTACGCAGTTGCTGCAGATTTGTCGGCTGTACACCCATGATGGAAATCTCCCATTCCACCACATCCCATAGGTGCTCTACTGGATTGAGATCTGGTGACTGTGGATTCCATTTGAGTACAGTGACTCACTAGCATTTTGAAGAAACCAGTTTGAGATGGTTTAAGCTTTGTGACATGGCACATTATCCTGCTGAAAAGAAGATCACTGTGGTCATAAAGGGATGTACATGGTCAGCAACAATACTCAGCTAGGCTTGGCATTTAAACAATGCTCAGTTGGTATTAAGGGGCACAAAGTGCGCCAAGAAAACATCCCCCACACCATTATACCACCAGCAGCAGTCTGAACTGTTGATAGAAGGCTGGATGGATCCATGCTTTCATGTTATGTTTGCCAGATTCTGGACCTACCATCTGAATGTCGCAGCAGAAATTGAAACTCATCAGACCAGGCAACATTTTTCCAAGCTTCTGTTGTCCAATTTTGGTTGTCCAATTGTAGCTTCAGTTTACTGTTCTGAGCTGACAGGAGTGGCACCCGGTGTGGTCTTCTACTGCTGTAAATGGGCTCTGCTTCAAGCTTTGATGTGTTGTGCATTCAGAGATGCTCTTCTGCATACCTCAGTTGCAACGAGTGGTTATTTGAGTTAGTGTTTCCTTTCTACCAGCTCAAACAAGTCTGGCCATTCTCCTCTGACCTCTGGCATCAACAAGGCATTTTCACCCAGAGAACTGACACTCGATGGATATTTTCTCATTTTCAGTCCATTCTCTGTAAACTCTAGAGATGGCTGTGTGTGAAAATAGCAGCAGATCAGCAGTAAAATTCTGAAATACTCAGACCAGCACGTTTAACACCAACAACCATGCCACATTCAAAGTCACTTAAATCACCTTTCTTCCTATTCTGATGCTCGGTTTGAACTTCAGCAGGTCGTACTGACCATGACTACATGCCTAAATGCACTGAGTTTCTGCCATGTGACTGGCTGATTAGATATTTGTGTTAACGAGCTGTTGAACATGTGTACCTAATAAAGTGTATGTAAGGAGTGTGTGCAATATTGGATCATTCTCCTCAATAAATAAATGGGCCAAATATAATACTTTGTCTAATTTGTATAATTGGGTTCTCTTCATCTACGTGTAGGACTTGTGTGAGAATTTGATGATGTTTTCAGTCATATTTATGCGGAAATATAGAAAGGGTTCACAAACTTTCAAGCACCACTGTATGTACTGTACTATACACCCTTTTTTCTAGATATAAAGACTGTTCGGTATAGCCAAAAGTGACATCATGATTTCAGGACTTTATGGGTCTGGAATGAGCCGTTGGGAGCCATTTTAATCGTGGTAAATTTTGCAGGCTGCATTGATCACAGACGTGGATGACATGGATCACTAATGACGTTCCTTTCTCCTGTTACAAGGGTGGACACAGTGTGCCATAAATTAGGACTGCTTTGACTTCGTCTATTGTGCTGCATCCTGTGGATCATAATTTACAAGGAGTTGAAAGGGGGGGTGGACACAGCACTATCTCTCTCCCTGAGCTTGAAGTTATTTATGAGGCCTAGGAAAACTGATGGGATTTGTGCAACCAGCTGGATGCAACTCGTGTTTCTGATATCTGTGGTTGCTCATAGTCTTTTCTGTTTTTAGTTCAATTTTCCTATTTCCTTTTAAACACAAAAGACTACAAAACAAACTGCCATAATGTTTCACTCATAGCTGTATGCATTGATTTTCTTCCCTATATCAAATTCCTTCTCTGCATTCAATTCACTTTCCAGCACTGAGCAGGTGCCCCTACCCAGAATGACTTACTAGGCAGTTGAGAGCTGCATGCCTTGCTCAAGAGCCCAACATTCACAGCTTTACAGACCTGGTTTTGGGAAGTACACCCCTTGGGATGAGTGGTTCCTAACATTTACATTTATGTAATTTAGCAGACAGCCTTATCCAGAGCTCCTTACAACTGGTACAGTCTTACAATCCATGCAACTGTGGGTTAAGCGCCTTGCTCAAGCAGAGGTGGGATTTGAACCCTGGATCTTCTGCTTCACCACTGAGCCACCCCTTCCACAGCTTCAATACACTCCTCCATCACTCCCTCTGAGAATGCAAGAAACCTTGGAGTAATCTTTGATAACTAACCAAGTTTCCCTGCTCATATTACCAGTCTGGCCCAGTCATGCAGGTATTTTCTCTACATCAGAAGCATTCGTCTCTTCCTTTCCAGGGAAGCCACCTAGGTGCTTGCCCAGTCTGTTGTTGTATCAAAAATCAGACAGAGGAGACACAAGTATGCAAGATCTTTACTTAAGTAAAACTACTACTAATCTGATAAAAGAATACTTGAGTAAAAGTTTGGTTAATGTATAAAGTATTAACTGGGATTGTGGTAGCCTAGTGGGTAAGGTACTGGACTACGGACCCCAAGGTCCAGGGTTCAAATCCCACCTGTGCCAAGCTGCCACTGTTGGGTCCTTGAGCAAGGCCCTTAACCTACAATTGTAAAGATTGTATTGTAAGTCGCTCTGGATAAGGGCGTCTGCTGTAAATGTAAATGGTTACATTATTTACAGTATGGTTACATTAGTTATGGTTATATTTTACCCAACAGAAGTATAAAGGTGCGTGCTAACTAAATGTACTTTTTTTAAAGTTAAAATCTAAAAGTACTTCTTTAAAAAGCCAAGGATGTCTTTTATTGAGGGTAAGTGGTACACATCCATGACACTGAGTGTACATAAATGGTTTGCACTACATGAACTACATGAATCATCTGCAAAAATGTAATGGCATTATCACCTTAGCTAACCACAGCAAAGAAACAGAACAAAAACATGTTTCAGACATGAGGAACCAAAATATATAAATACTCACAAATCTAGACAATATACAGTAATGCAGCATATCATGATATTTAAGGCAAACAATAGTTATCATCCACTCTGTGTTAACTGTCACTGCAGTTTAGTCGAAATATCTGCAGCTTCACCAATTTTTCCTCCCCACTATCACCCTTGGTTTGCTCAGTTTGGGTTTTGGGCCTAGATAACAGAAGATGTAAAGCTGCTTTGAGACAATGCTCCATTGTAAAATAGCATATAGAAATAAATGTGACTTTGACTTTTCACTAAGCAGTTAAGTGAAGACTAAAACTTCACTTACATTTTAAAAAACTACTTGGGTTATTGCTTATTTGTACTAGCGTGAGGTAATGTCAACTAAGAAGAATGTAAGTTGCTCTCAAAAAGGGTGCCTGCTAAATGCTGTAAATGTAAATGCACATGCTTTCTCCTGTTCAGGGCCGCTTTGGCTCCCAGGAACCCTGGGCACAAGACTGGAGTACACCCATGTCCATGAACAGACACATTTAATCAATGTTAGAGCTAAATGTTAATGAGCTCTCAATGCTGAAATGTTAGTGGTGTTGGAATTGGATAGAACCCAGCACAGGCTCGGTGTTACACCCTCAGGCCATGCAAAAGGGCATTTTTAAGGAATCCAACATTGTGAACATCACACTGAGGTCATCTGATTCCATCCTTCAGCTTCGAGTGGATTCATGTGTCAAATGCGTGAGAAATAACTGAGTCATGCGTTGACCCTGCAGGGATCCCACTAGTGTATCGCAAGGTGGGAGCGCTGCGCTGTCAAAAGAGGGCCTACCTGGCCTACCTCAAGACTCGTTTTCATCTGTGTAAGTGCTCCAGCAGGGAGCCTCTGCTTGAGTGTGAGGTTGCTGTGTCTTGCTCTACTTTTCTTACAGTGTGTTCATGCCTGCAGTGTCATAGAGCATTGAGATTATCCCAGGGTGTGATGTGATGTGGTGTGTTGCTCACTGAACTATTTTGGCAAATTATCAGGAGGTTACACTAATCTATGCTTATTTTTTGTGTAGGAATGCAGGTCCTGGAATGGAATGGCATCTCTCTGTCTAGTAAGACATATGAGGAGTTCAAAGGTTGGTCAGTCCAGCAGTGTGGAGAGGCAGGCAAGCTATGTGTCAGAGCCTGTAAGTATAGAAGGGCTTTGAATTCTCATATGGTTTAACCTAGAGTGGAACCAACCCCGGAATTTGAACTTAATTTGTTTCCAGAAGGCCGAAGCAAAGGATTGTAATTCAATAATAATAAAATTAAGACATGAAATAAAGTGAAAATAAAGTGAAACTTTATAGCCACTGAGGCAAAAAGCCAGTTTCAGGACGTCTTACTCACTGGGACAGCCGAGACTGAGGGGAGTGTCTGAAATCGCATCCAGATAGGCTGATATATACAGTAATATACATTAATATAATCAATATACTTCTTATTCTAGTTCTTCTTCTTTTGGCGATTGGCATATAGTTTTGATGCATTATCACCACCAACTAGACTGGATTATGTGCTTTTTTTTTGGAAGATTGCACCATTGAATGTTTTCTTTAGGATGCCCAAGTTTAGTCAGATTTTTTGTGCAAATTTGGGGGCCAAAAAAATGTAAACGGACTGTTTGATGTCCGAATATTTCAAGTGAAGAGGCATTCGAATTCTGAGGTTCCACTGTATTTCATCTGAGAAATTTGAATTTAGATGAACCTCAACATTGCTTGATCCTATTTCTCTGTCCCTGAACAGGGATCTGAACATGCTGTCAGACTCAGAGGGCTCAAGCTTAGACCTCCTTGAACCAACCAAAGCAGGTATGATAGATTCCTCAGTCTGAAGATCTCAGACTCTGATCTTGAAAACTATAATAACAGGTCTGGACATGCGGGCAGCAAAGACATTAACCATTCAGTATCAATAGAGTAAAATGAACTAGATTAAGTGTCACACAGATCAACCCCTAGGCATTCTTTTTACAAGTCGACTGTGTTGTGCATTCTACTTCAAAAATGTAGTTAGCCAAGCTAAAAGTTGTTCTTTGTCTCCATCAAACAAGTTCTTTACATAAAGGTGCACTAGTATTAGGCCACCATTAGATTTGTTGTTTTAGCAATGATATAATGACCTTATATAAACATATTGTTGGCGATTGGACCCAAAAATTTCAAACTTGGATTCATCACTCTATAATACTTTTTCCACTGATCTTTATGAGCTTCAGCATATCTTAGCTTTTTCACCCTGTTCCTCTACCAAAAAAGTGGTTTCTTGGCTCTTACCGTTCCAAAAAGTCCATTCATGATCAAGCTATTTTTGACTGTACAAGGGTCAACTTAGCATCCTGATTAAGTTGCCAAGTTTTCTAATACGGCGTACAAATTGCCTGTATTTTCAGGCTGTATTCTAATAAAGAGCCTGAGAAATAATTCTATATATTTATTTTACCATTGTTAAACAATGGTATATGTAATCTAGTGGTGGCCTAAGACTTTTGCACAGTACTGTAGATGCACAGCAATCATTCAAAAGTTCTCTCACAACGTCTATACGTAGAACGACCTCCGCGTTCACCTGGAGTAGACCCCAAGCAGCTAGCTGCAGAGCTGCAGAAGGTGTCTCAGCAGCAGGTACCCAGCTCATCAGCCTCCTCTCTGACTGCACTGGACAAAGTCTCAGCTTCAGGGGCCTCTAGTGCTGTACCAAGCCCTGGGCAGCCTGGTTCACCGTCCGTTAGCAAGAAGCGGCACAGCAAGGTTCCCACACCCACACACACACAAACATTACGTGCAGATACACACTTAATAGTGACAATGCACACAGAGAGTTACAGTACCAGACAAAAGTTTGTACACACCTGCTTTTAATGCATTTTATTCACTTTACAGGCAAGGCAGTAATACAAATCAAATATTTTAGGTCTAGATTTCCGTGAAGCATTTATTTCTGCTGTGCTCTGTGGTACTATTAACTGGCAATTTCCTGATGATCCTAGCATGCTTATAATATGCTTCTGCTGCAGAGTTAACATGTGCAGGTTGGAGTTTTATTTATTGAAATACTTTCTGAGCTCAGTATTACACACGACTGATTCTGTGAGGTGACCAATCAGAAAACAGAGAGGGTGTGGTTATATTACATAACTTTTGAATGCAGCAAACAACACTCATTGCTTAGAAAGCAAGCAGCAACGTGTGACCTTGCTGTTACAGCTGCACCTCTTTGTTTAGCAGTTTCATCATCCATTTTGAAGCAATGAGCCACATTCGAAGCTGTCTATGTAAGTTCTCAATCATCCAGGTCATGGTAGACTTCAGTGTTGAGTTGAAGGCAACTGGACTTCTTGGTTCTTGAAGATGTTTCACCGCTCATATGAAAGGCTTCTTCAGTTGTAGAAACTGATGGGGAGTCCCAGGTATTTAAACCTAATATGATTGTCACCTTGGAGGTGGTCCTGAGAGTCCTCGAGCCACTCTGTCAATACATGAGAAATTAGGATCATGGGCCAAGGTGTCACCCATTAGTGATATGATCTTCAGTCAACTTTTTCCTGGTACTCTATGTGTAGAGATGACTTTGTGGACACACACAGTAGCTTATCTATATCCACCTTTGTATCTTTTGTCTAGACTGCCGAATCTGCCAAGACTCAGTCTCACCCGATCACTGGAGAAATCCAGGTACCTCTGAAACTGTTTCGATTTCTCGCTTTCACTTGCTCTTAGTTAACTGGAGAGTTAGCATGTCATGGCCACTGCTTTGTGTTTCACATGTTATATCTCACTTGCTTTTGTAGCTTCAGATCAATTATGACAAACAGCTGGGCAACCTCATTGTTCACATACTTCAAGCACGGAACCTGGCGTCCCGGGACAACAACGGCTACTCAGACCCCTTTGTTAACGTACGCTGCCTGGAAAGAGGGTATGTAACCTGCACTGTGAACTTTGTTTAGGGTTTTAACACCTCTGTGTCCTTAAAGATGAAAAGCCCACAATAACTTAGATCAATTGATCTACTTGTTTATGGTGATGTGTGGTTGTCAGTCATAGTCATTGTGGGTCTTGTTTGTATAGGAATTACTGTGTGGGGTCAGTGGCAAAAAAAATGGCCATGATTCAATGGTATGGGTGTTGTTGTAGTGTCCAAAACTTACTTAATATAGAGTCAAAAGTGTTATGTTTTTATACATGAATGATGATAGCATTGATTTGTGATGTTTCTGAGCAGAATAAGAGAAGCCAAGCTTGAAACAAACAAACACACACACTTTGTCTTTGTTACACTCTGTGGACCTACCCTTCACATAACCTTAACCTCATTAACCTCAATCAAATACAGTGGTACTTCGGTTCTCGTCGGTAATTCATTCCAGAAGGCTCGTCGAGTACTGAAAATGATGCAGCAGGACTGTCTCACACAGTGTGGGACTATGGTGGTGTAGTGATTAAGGTCCATCATTCCAATCTCACCAAGCTGCCACTATTGGGTCCTTGAGGAAGGCCCTTAACCCACAACTGCTCTGGTTGTAAGGCTGTAACAGTTGTAAGTCACTCTGACTTACATAAGTAAAAAAGAGTAAAAGGGCTTAAAATGTAACCAAAAACTTGATCAGATAAAAACTTTTCAGTTTGCATGTACAGTGGTACCTCGGTACCGAACAAATTTTCCCCTTAAGGAACAATGAAAATTGAATTAATCCCTTCCAGACCCCCAGAAATGCACTTTATAAGGCATTATATGCATCAATGGAGTTGTATTTTACAGGTGCTCCATGACTTACGATGGGGATATGTTCTAACAAATCCATCATAAGTTAAATGTATCATGAACCGATGAGTTTAATATAGTCTATACTGTATCATATCAGAGCCTATTAAACTTACATTACAAACTTACATTACAAACTTACATTACACTTACATTAACCTAGAGTTTGCCAAAATCATTAACATACAGTAAGCTTATTTTATAACAAAGCTTACTTTAAAATAAAGTGTTTACAAATCGCAGGTGAACTCAGGGCTCTAGCATAGCTGCTAATCTAACTACAGCCTGTGTTCTAAAGCATTCGGTGTGTGTTTTCCTTTCTCTTTTCTCTTATAATTAATCTTTTTAGGACCCATGTAGACTTGTTTGCACTACGAATATAGTACTGTAGATGTAAAAATAAAGAAAAACATGGGACATTTCTCAATACCAAGTACGCGAAGTTCGGACTTGCGTACTTCCTAAGTCTGGACTAGGAAGTTCGACTTGCAAGTACATTCTCCCAAAGATGGAAGGACGCAGTTTGGTTGTTCTACAATTGGAACAGCAGTACTTGGCTATGGAGACAACATGGTTTACTTTTTACACCTAGATAAAATCCTAAACATCTTGTATAAAGCCTGTCAGTGGTGGAAGAAGTGCTCAGATCTTCTACTTTCCATTGAATAGTTTAATCTACGTGTAACAACGGACCGATCGCATTTAAGCATAAACAGAAACCTTCCCAAACGTAAGCAAGCACCAAACAAGTCTGATTTTAGAAGGGAATTTAATTCTGAACTTCAATTTATATCAGACAGTTCATATTTAGAATACAGGCTGAACAAATAATAAATATAATGCATAATAAATACGTTAATAACTTTACGTCTCCGAAATCGTCTGAGCATTTTTTATGTAAGCTTTATCTTGATAAACTGACCGCATAGTTGAATTTTAAACAACTACATTCTCGTTATAAAAAATCTTATAACTTCATTCCGTGACACAATAACAGTATTACTTTAGAAGTTATACATCCAGTTGGGAGTTCTCTCATCCACCATTACTGAGCTGACAGAGCGGAGCGGACTTGGTTAGACGCGAACGTAGAAATGGAACAGTGCTTGGGCTGCGACTGATGACGTTTCACAAGAACCCAAGTACAGAAAAGTACATATATTGAGAAACGGCCACGATAAACCCAAATCTTCCCTGAGCAATGGCTATTGTGAAGCTGAATCATTGAATCACTATGTACTGAATCATGGATCGTGAATCATAAATCAAATTTCGGCTGAAACCAGTAATGCAGCTTGACTCAAAAAAGTTTAAGCAAGTACGGCGAGTACCGAGCAAACGATCAGAACTGAGACATTTTTTTTCTAGTCAAAATGCATCGAGAACCGAATTCTATAAGTTCCGAAGTACCACTGTATCTTGGCTTTTCTGTTTTTTCAAAAGTTGGTTGCACTTTTTGGAAAAAAAATTGTCCTTGTGGGGACCAACCAGGGGCATTTCTAGACTAGTTGTACTGGGTCACAGCTGTACTCCTCTGCTTGCCAGTCATAGGAGCAAAAAAACAAGCCCGTTAAATGCTAAATAGATTAAATGATTTAACACTGAAGTGGGTTTTACTCTGCTATGGATGAGAAATGAAGAACACATTCAAAACAAAAGAACACTCAATGTTTTAGTTATGCTTTGTTTTGCTTTAAGGGTCTAATATGTACTTTTGGTAGATTATACAGTAATAAGTAGCTATGAGCTATCAATTCCTTGCCTGCAGTGTGGCTGATCTTCTTTTAAACATTTGCAGATGTCCATTACTCCATGTGAAAAACCGAAAGAAACTGTCTCTGACTGAAAACTTTAGCCACTCAAGTTTTGGAAAATGCTGGGGCATTATGGGAAACGTAATGCTTGTAGTGAATTTGTGTGGCATGTCCTGTAGTTCTGCTCAGCAATCCACAATATAATTGACTTTTTACCGCTGTAATTTTAGTGGGGCACAGCGACATAAAGTGGGTCTGATAGCGCCCCTGGGGCCAATCAAATGTCCCCACAATGTAAAACATGTCAGATCTTTATCCTAGTAGGGACATTTTGTCCTCACAATTATATATAAACTAACAGACACACACCCACACACACACACACACAGTGAAAGTCGGAAGTGGAATATTAAACAGACTATATTTTATGTGGAGCAGCTGTAGTATAATTGCAGCCTCTGTAAAATGCCTCCCCTCTCTACATTGTACCATATGCAGCTGTCTGTAAAGCCAGAGGTCCTTCCCTGCTTATACTGACCTCTGCTGAACCTTTATCAATGATGTAAATGTTGTGGTACTATAAAGAGATACTTGCTAATGAGATTCTTGCATACAACTGTAATTACCACTTTCTCAGAAAAAAATGTGCCTTTAAAGGTCTGGGAAGTACACTATATAGACAAAAGTTTGTGCACAGCGCTTCTAATTATTAATCTCTATGTCAGTAATACTCACTTGTAACACATAACTCATATAAAGCATACGTTTCTGGATTCTCCATAGACAAACAGTGGTGGTAGAATGGGGTTGTACTGAATACCCTGGTGACACTCAGTATAACAAATTTATAGGTCCTTTATTTGTCCTTTTATTGAGAACTTGGGTGGCTTGCACAGAACCTTGATCTCAACTCCATCAGACACCTTAGAAATGCACTGGAATACCAAACGTAAGCCAGGGAATGTTGTCTAACATCAGAAGCTGACCTCACAGTCCAGTTCCAAAATCTAGTGGAAAGTTCTTTCAGAAGAGCAAAGTCTGGGCAAGCTCCAAGTTTTCTCAAAGTTTTCTACATAATTTTTGGTTCCCTAAGAACTCTTGCCTACATAGTGTATATTATACCTGTAATACGTTAGTTGAGTGCCTGATTCTGTATGAACGTGAGTGTGAGATGGGTGAGATTGGGAATTGCTTGATCCTGTGTTTATCACGCAGTCGAGTGTGGGGTGTGTGTGTGTGTGTGTGTGTCTGTTGTTGATAGGACCTCACCAATTATCATCTGACCATACTCTACCTGTACTGAGCTTGCAGAAAACAGAAGTGCTATTGCTGTACTCCATATGGGCATGTACGCATGGGATCCTGCATAAGCTTCAGTGCGCGTTACACACACACACACACACACACACACACACACTTACAGTCTAGCATAACTGCAACGCACAGCCTTCGCATGCACCATCTTAGCCTTCTCATTGTTTCTGCTTCTCTTTTGCTCACACACACACACACCACTTTCCAAACACACACACACCATCACACACACACACACACACCAGCACACACCTTATGGATTGTTATCTGTTTCTGCTGCATGCTGGATCCTCACAGTCAGGTCATGGTTGTGCAGAATGCCAGGTATGTGAATCTGTCTTACATCATGTACACTGAATCCCATCTCCCATTACGAACGCAGTTCATATGAATGCCTACATGACGTAGTATCTTTTACTTCTTCAGCCTTCAGTTGCTTTCTATCTTTTCTTTCCCATTCGAGTTTTGCACCTGCTCATACCTCATAACTGAGGACCTACACTGTGCACTGTTGTGTGTGTGTGTGTGTGCGTGCCATTTGTTTTTCATTCGGTACACCTACGTGAGGCGCTGCACTACCAAGTGTAAACATGTTTTCACTCTGAAATTGTGCCCTGGAGTGACCCCTTGTGGTGTCGTGTGATCATGTTGCAGTGCTGAGAACAAAAGAAGGACCAAGCATGCCCAGAAGAGCTTGAACCCCGAGTGGAATCAAACTGTCATCTACAAGAACATTCACCTGGAACAGGTAAACTACATGCCACCCAATACTGGTTTGGAGTACATTTTCCCATTAAGCCAGACTTATGCTTTGACACATAGAAAGGCACATTTAGGTACGCATGACTAAGGGTCTGTGGTGGTCTAGCAGTTAATGTACAGGACTATGGACCAGAAGCAAGGCCCTTAACCCACAATTGCTTGAAATAACAGGTTCTTTTACTTGTAAGTCATGTAAATGTAGGCCGAGATGCTAAAATACTTCTACTTGGTAATATTAGAAATGCACTGGACAGTGTGAAAAGAGAGTGCTGTTGTGTAATTAAATATTAGTCATTATGGACAGTTTGTAAGTATAAAAGTATGTGCTTCCTATGTATAATTTAAAGCTCATATAGGCAAGTGGATATAATAAAGTCAAGCTATGTTTGCTACTTGGGGTGTGATGATACATTGTGGCAAGATGCATCACAATGCAAAAATGTGACGATGTGTATCGTGAAAATACCACGTGCGTTCTGTTCTGAGTCAATTGCATTTTTTAAATACCAGAGTGTGCAATCATATGTCATATAAGTCACATCTTCCATTCTGCGATGGAAACTGGAGAGATTTGACAAGTTGAAAGATATTCATATAGCGCTTTTCACACACACATTTACATTTACAGCATTTAGCAGACACCCTTATCCAGAGCGACTTACAATTGGTACAGTCTAACAATCCAAGCCATTGTGGGTTAAGGGTCTTGCTCAAGGACCCAACAGTGGCAGCTTGGCAGAGATGGGATTTGAACCTTGGACCTTCTGGTCCATAGTCCAGTACCTTAACCACTAGGCTACCACAGTCCGACGATAAATACAAAAAGGTGTTTGTCAAACTGATCATGATAACAGGGTCTCAGCCTAGCCAACGACAGAGGCAAAAGCATGAAGCTGTTCAACAAAACCAGTTTGCTGAATAAACAGATATTTGATATACTTGCCATTTTAATACAGTGAGCTAATTTATTTATTGTGATTTTCAATTTATGTTAGCACCTAGTTATTTACTTTTCTAGTTATATTTCTATTCAAATTATTTTAATTCCAGGGGAGTACAATTATTCTTGTTTAAAAACTAGTACAAGAAAATGTACATTGTTTTCCATTGTTTTCACTTCAGAAATAAAATGTTTTTAATTAATTGTAAAATTGATAATCATGAGAAAATCAAATCGTGAATTCAGTATCCTGAATCTAAACGAATCGTGAGCAGAGTGTATTGTTACACCCCTATTTAAGTGACAACAGCAAATGGCAATTTAGGGATTAGTGACTGGGAATGTACAGACTGTCCTGAGGAATGGGAGTGCTTGCTATCTAGTTGCTATTAACTCTTTTCCACTAACACATTGCCAGTGCTAGTTCCTTGCATTACCATTTTATACCTATACATGAGGGGCGGCACGGTGGCTCAGTGGGTAGCATCGCAGCCTCACAGCAAGAAGGTCCTGGGTTCAATCCCAGGGTTCAATCCCAGGGTGCCTGGGTCCTTTCTGTGTGAAGTCTGCATGTCCTCCCTGTGTCCACGTGGGTTTACTCCGGGTACTCCGGTTTCCACCCACAGTCCAAAGACATGCATGTTAGGTTAATTGACTACACTAAATTGGCATTGACTTGAGTGTATGAGTGACTTGTCTTGAGATACCCTTGTGTATGGATGTAACCTTGTGTGTGTCACTGAACATGGCCACTGATGCTGATAGCAACGTTAAATAAATCAATAAACGTAAACCTATACATGAGTGGTGGCACAATTGGTCTGACAGAGGGAACAACACCACAGCAACAGCAGCCCCATCAGCCGGTTGAGGCACCGGCAAAGATGCAAAGGCACTGCAGACTTAGTTTGCTCCTTTGCAAATTCAGTCTTGCCATAGAAGTCTGCCAGTGGCACTCCTCGTTTGGCATGACAGGAGGTACCAGGAGGGCACCAATGCCCTGTCAGTAGAAAAAAAGGTATATGTGATGAAACCCCATTGGGTACAAGGCAACAGAGAACTCATCCTAGGTGGAAGCAATCCCTGTTTGAGTTTTTGCACTTTCACAAATAACATGCCTGAGATCTCAATTAGAAAAGAGCTCTTCAGAAGGAATGACAGTCTTTGGTGCGATGGGCAACCAGGCTGCCGTCTCCCAGAAGTGCATTAGCTTAATTAAAACATAAAAGCTCCTTCAGTCTCCTCAGGTTTTGGAAGCAGTTAATGACAGCAGTGGCTGATCCACCATCGCCAGACTGTTCAGGCGAGGCGAAGAGGTATTAATTCAGACACAACAGAAGGTAGAGACGTGTGTAGAAAGTTGACTTTTTGTAGAGAAGAGACAAACATACCATCTGGATGTCCTAGCTTCAATGGTAGTTTGCATTGTCGGGCGTGGTCGCATGGTAAGCCTTTGGAGATTTGACATGGTTCTCACCTCCTTGTTTCTGCACTCATTGTCCATTTAATCAGTTCCACTTACCATATAGAAGCACCGTGTAGTTCCATAATTACAGACTGTAGTCCAACTGTTTCTCTGTATACTTTGTTAGTCACCTTTACTCTGTTCTCTAATGGTAAGGACCCCCACAGTACAAGTCCTATTTGGGTGACGGATCATTCTCAGCACTTCAATGACACTGATGTGTGTCAAGTCAAGTCAGATTTATTTATATAGCGCTTTTTACAATGGAGCATTGTCTCAAAGCAACTTTACAATTTTAGATTATCTCCTAATATCTACGGCCAATCCCAAACTGAGCAAGCCTAGGGCGACAGTGGAACGGAAAAACTCCCTAAGCGTTTTGAGGAAGAAACCTTTGGAGGACCAAGACTCAAAAAGGGACCAAACCTCCTTGGGTGGCAAGGATTAATGTAAGAATGAAACTAATTTATCTATACAAATACGACTTATAGTGATAGTTCAAATCAAATCTAAAATTTGCAGATCGACATTATGTAGTGTGATAAACAGAGCCACTCTAGGATCTTCAGTCTAAGCAGGACAGCTTGGTGTGTGGTTTGTTACATGGTGTGTGGTGTGTTAGTGGTTGTGCCGGTATGAGAGGATCAGACACAGCAATGCTGTAAAATGAGTGTCCACTCACTGTGCACTCTACTAAATACATCTACCATATTGCTCCACCTTGTGGATGTAAAATCAGAGACAGTAGCTCATCTACTCAGCTCATCTGACTATTCGATAACAGAGCAAAGGGGATTTACAAAGTATGTACAGAAACACATGGCCTACCGTCTGTAACTGTACAACTACAAAGTGCAATGTGGTAAGTGGAACTGATAAAATACACAATGAGTGTAGAAACAAGCACGTGTACTTAAATTGATTGGTGAGAGTAAATTTGAGCAGTAAATGATGCTACTTTTCTGTAACTGTGCTGTACATGTGTTTAGCTGCGGAAGAAGACGCTAGAGGTCAGCGTGTGGGACTATGACAAGTCCTCCTCCAATGACTTCCTGGGAGAGGTAGGAAATCAGCCAGTCTTTACACACTCGTACCTGATGATATACTCAGCTGTTGTGCCGCATCACAAGGTCGTTTTGTGATGTAGGTGCTCATTGACCTGTCAAACACGGCTCAGCTGGATAACGTGCCACGCTGGCTGCCACTGAAGGAACAGTGTGAGGGGGAGCACCACCGCCGTTCACACTCAGGCCAAGGACGCCAACATTCACCCAAAGTGTCCTCCGGCCACTCTCCAAAAACCTCTGGTCACGGCACCCAGGACTCACCTAAATCCTCTGTCATCAAGAGTCGCAGCCATGGCATCTTCCCCGATCCTGCCAAGGGTAAGACATGCATTTACCACTTTTACAGTGGATTTCTGCTCCTCCCTGGCCGCTACCCTACCATCTTCCTCACTTAGACTGGCACTTTCTTTTACTGTCCTTATTCCTGCTCTTCTGTCGCTGTCTTCTATCTCTCTCTACGTGTCCAGTCTATGTGACTTACTCATCGTAGCTTTGGCTTCATGTTCTCTCCATACGCACATTAAACTCCTAAAGCTGAATTAACACCATGAGCATATTAACACTGTGGGGTTAATGTAGTACGGTACTGTGTATATGAGTTCAGTTCATATCAGTTCTAAGCTCTTCAGCTCCCTTAATTGTTTCCCAATCAAAAAAATAAATAAATCCGCATGACCGCTTACATTTAAAGGTATAGTCAGCGATTTTGCTGGATGTTAGCTAAAGCTAAATGTTTTTTCAGACACTTTCTGAATGGTCACACACCAACCCCTCCTTGTTCTGATTGGTTGATTATATGTTCATGTGGTGTATTGAGCCTGGAGCCACCACGATTGTCCTCTGAGCATAGAATTCATTGACAGATACTGGGTGGTGAAAATTATGGAAGTGTTTATTGCTGCCACGCAGAATAAAAATAAGCACGTCAGCATGTCCTTATTACGAGAAAGTAGCCTGTGTCATAAGTGACATAAAAACAACGGGCGTGTCTACAGGTGTACTGAGTGAAATCATCTGCCCACTAAATGAAAACTGAAAAATCAGCCATTTTATAGCCATTTTTAAGCACTCATGGTTTCTTATAACTTCATCTATACATGACACGATTAAACACAGTGGTTGAAATAATGAGGAGTTAAGACTTTACCTCAAACAACTTCCCGCTCCAGAGTATGGTGGAGTTAAATTAATGTTATACATGAAACAACTTCCTGCTCCCTATGTAGGTGCACTTTATGTGCTTTGAATTAACGGTTGCCCCACCCTACACAGTGAACTCTGTGGACAAAAAGAAATTGGGGATTGAGCCAGTCGGTGCAGCTCTTGGCGTGAAACAACATTTGTAACTAGATGGCGAAAGTTCGTGGACGAACTTTGAGGTTGGCTTGAAAAAAGCCGCCTTACCCCTGGGCGAAACGGGCATCGCATGTCACCTCAGGTTGAACTGGGGAGCAGGCCTGCCATTGGTCAAAAACTGACTACGTTACGGTCATTGACCCACCAGGGGCCCCAGTGCCCAGCCGGGGTCTACAGGGGACCCATGGGCATCACATGTCACCTCAGAGTAAACCAGGGGCCAAGCCCGCCTAATGTCATGGCTGTAGGCCGAAAACTGTTACGGTCATTGACCCGCCAGGGGCCCCAGTGCCCAGCCGGGGTCCAGATGGGTCCTATGGTCATCACATGTCACCTCAGAGTAAACCAGGGACCAAGCCTGCCTAATGTCATGGCCGTAGGCCGAAAACTGTGACGGTCATTGACCCGCCAGGGGCCCCAGTGCCCAGCCGGGGTCCAGATGGGTCCTATGGTCATCACATGTCACCTCAGAGTAAACCAGGGACCAAGACTGCCGAATTTCGTGGCCATAGGTTGAAAACTGACTGAGTTACGGTCATTGACCCGTCAGGGCACACCTGCCAGACTGAAACCCCATTATTTCCTATGAGCAAAATTTTGGACTTTGAAGTCCAAAGTCCTATCGGCACCAAAAGCACAAGCACACCATCCCCGTATGGGCTCTACGTCCATGCCGAATTTCGTGACCCGTGAAAACGGTACAAAATTTGGACAAGAAGAATAATAAAAGATAATATAATAAGATCTTGGAAAACAGTATGTTGGCTTTTTCAAGCCAACCTAATAAATGACATACTGTATTCGGCTTTATTGTGCAAGTACTTCATTTAGGTTGATGCCAGTGTAAGTATTGTATCACCTTTTGTAACTTGGCACTTGAAGGTTGTGTTATTAGTGGCCTTTTAATTAATTTCTTTAGGTGAAAATATGAACACGAACTTGTCATTACGGTTATGGCATTTCATCTGCCATAAACGTGATCGTTGTCAAAAAATATATTGTTTTTTCTGTTTAAATCTGGCTATACACAGATTAAAAGAAGGCTACTTGACTGATTACACATCACAAAGCAAGAACAATGCACGATACATGACATATTGCAAAAAGAAAGTCAAAGACTTTTTAACCAAAATGTCTCATTGCATCTGCTACTCATATTTGGTCTAGATATCGTTCTGTTCTAGGCAGAACTATCCAGGATCATCACACAGGCACTGCCGCCTGACCCTGGGCATTCATACAAATCCTATTAAGAGCTTTTTCATGTGGTAAAGCCCCTGGACCCCCCCTAAACAATTGGATGCTGTAAGTGTATTCCTTTTGACTCTGTTAAAAATTAAACTATGCACGTATTTATATACCTTATTTAGAAAAGCATTTTTGTTGCTCACCATGCATATCATTTAAATGCCCAACCTAAAATGGCGTCCTGGTAATGCCTCTGTAATTAGCTATGAGAAAATATAAATGACGGAGGTATTCACATTGGAGGCTTCGGCAGTTTTTGCAATGGCACTGGATTGAATTAATCAAATTTTCCTTTATGATCCTTTATGATTCCTTAAGTGAAATCTTACTGTCACTGAGCAGCATACATGGGAGTTCCATTAGTAGCTATTCACTCACTATGAAGGATTCTCAAAATTCAGCGTTAATACAGACTTAAAAATCAGTTGAACCGCTTAGATCGTTAGGAATAACGCAATGTCTAAAACTGTCAACATCTCAACATCTTGAACAACATGTCATGAAGCTTCCATTGTGAATACTTCTGTCTAGATACTTTATCATATATGGTAAGACATACCTTCTCATAATAAATACATGCGGAAGGCTTTATTTTTTCATTCTACACAGCAGCAATAGCCTACGGATCCGTATAAAATAACCAAATGTTATGAAATATCCTCTGACTTAGAACTCGCTGACTCTGCCTTTAAGCACTACGCTAGTTCTATCAAAATAAATAACAAACACTAAATAATATCAATTAATGCTAAATATTATTTCATTCTCCATAATAGCAAGTGCTAAACAGAGGCTTTAATGCTAACCAGTACACTCGAACAAAGTCATCAGGACAGTTGGGGAAAAGCAGGAAGTAGAGGAAGCTCAGCGTCGTATTTTGGTTCTGGTTGTTTTAGATACGCAGGTTCCCACTATTGAGAAATCTCACAGTAGCCCCAGCACATCGAAGCCATCTCCTTCTGAGGGCCAAACCCGCTCGCATGGGACCCCACGCGCTCACAGCAAAAGTGGCACGGCTCGGGCACACCCTGACGATGCCATGGGAACAGCTGAAGCTGGCAGTGAACAGCATCGCCTCCAACCAAGTAAACGACGCAAATAAAGCCTCCACAGCATGGCTGCCTTCACACTCATCTGCTCCTCCTTCTGTTCTTTTATGTTTTTTTGGTCTATTTCTGTTTTTTTGCTTCCCCTGTTTTTGTTGTTTAGTTTTCAGTCTCTTCCTCCCTTGTTCTGATCCCCTTGTGGTCACGGTTTGTTCACCTCACTGCATCCTATCCTGTGTTATTTTTTCAACCTGTGCGTTGGAGACTCTTCGCTACTTCGCACAATTGCACTCGTTCTCATTCACACTCAGACACTTGAAGCCCTATTCCAGTTCCTGCAGATGCTCAGAGCCAAACGCAGTTAGTGCGTCGAATGTAAAACAATTATGTTACAAGGAATAATTTATTAATCTACAGAAATAATAGAAGACACAACGGTTTATATTTCATCCACTTTGTTTAAATCCACATTTAACAATAAGCAATAATGATAACCCTGATTAAAAGAGGATGCATGAGCTCTCATTACTTAGTAGGCCTAAACTATGTTCCTGTCACCCTGTGACTCGGTGTCAGACAATCTGGCCTAATCTGTCATGACCAGAGTCGTGCAGAACAAAGTGGAAAACAACAACATGAGCGCAGCTAATTGCAGCTCTGGCTAGAACATGAAAATAGCTGGGTTCGTCCCTATCATTGTCCAATTAGGACTAGCCCCAGCTGCAAAGGGACCTCCCTTGCATGAACAAAATGAAGGGGTTAGACCACACTGGCAACCATTCTAATACCCCTCCTCTCCTGCTCCTCGATTCCTTCGTTTCTCTGAATTATTTCTTTCCGTTGTTCCCGACGGGTTGTGCCCCAAAACACCCAGCTTTTTCTGCGATCCCTTTGCACCACTGAACTGGCTGTGCATGTGGCCTATGCCCACAATCATCCTTCCTTGTTCCCTCTGTTCACCTCTTCCAGTCTCCCTGTGGCTACTCCCATGCACCTCAGTGGATGCGCTATGCCCTGCATACCTCCCCTCAGCCAGGAGCTCACACGCTTGGGCTGCATGCGACTGTACAGTACAGTAAAAAGCTGGTGGTGTCCATGATGTAAGGAGTTCGTACTCTGAGTCTCCATCTCGTTACCCCTTCCCCAACTTGTCCCGAACCCTTCCTCCTCCCTTTCCCTCGATGTTTTGGGTTTTACGTGACTTCACCCCAACCAGTCCCAGCCCAAAATGACTGCCTCTCCTCGAGGCACCACAGACACAGCGTAGCTGGCGTGCTCACCATACAGAGAGCCCTTTCCTACATGCCAGGCAATGAGATCACTGACGGCCATCACCTGACCCTCCGAAAAGCCATGTCAGAAGAAAGGCCACAGCTGGATGGAGGTGAGAGACAGAGAGAGCGAGAGAGAGAGAGAGAGGATGCTGAGTTACTAACGCACATCTAGAGAGAGATGAAGGGGCCTAGACACTCTGCCACTCCACAGATAATTCATGCACCAGAACTCAGTCTTGTCCCACACTCCATCATATGCTTCACAAAACCAGATGGTTAGTCCTAACGTACGGAAAAAATGTACCATATAGTACATACAGTTGATCTCTTAGGGAAAGTTACCCTAAAATCACACACAATTTATGACTTTTAGGTTCATCAAACTGTTTCGATATAAATACATGCAGTAGGGTTTTCACTTTAACTTGCTCTTTCATTAATAAGTCTATCATTTAATTTGCGTGTCAGAATTTCACACAGTGGCACAAGAGGTTAACATGGTCGCCTCACAGGTTTGATCTCCGGTTTGATCCTGATCTTGGACTGTGAGCATGTCCTCCCCGTTTCCATGTGGGTTTACTCCGAGTACTCCGGTTCCCTCCCACATACCAAAGACATGCATTAGTCAGTACAGACCACTCATTATCCCTGAGGATGATCTCCATGCTTTGTTTTCATAACACTGATTATGTAATGTCCTAGTGTTTGAGACAGCTGGTTCAGCTACTGTATATCTGTAGGTTCAGTAAAAATGTGTGAAGCACTTTAACCGTACAATGTATGAAGGACTAGAATCACCTTTCTAGCAATGTCATGCTAGCATCAAGCTAAATACCTGCCTCACTTCATCTACGTCATGACCCAAGTTAAATACATTAACAGCTACTTATACTTATAGCCCTACTTACAATGTACTTACCTTATCATGTTGCTTGAAACTGAACCCACCACTAGCAGACGGAAAGTTCTGTAGATTGCTACTGAAATTAGGTGAATTAATTTCAGATGGAATAAACAAATCATTTTCATTATTTTTGTAGTTCTTCAGGTAAATGCCAGCGTTTCTGAACCCTATCAGAACTGGTATTTGAGGGGCAAAGAACAAAGAGCGTGTAGCATTTTCGAAGTGTTTACCCCATTCCGCCATAAATACAGCTCTAAAACTTGTTTGACTTTGTGTTACTTTGTGGTACCTTTATTTCTGGACTTAGTGATGCTCTTGGAGTGTGTACAGAGAAGACTTTGGGCATGAATTATGTGTAATGCCACAATCATGCATTCCACGTCACACCATCACCCATCACTCAGTCATACACAAAAACAAAATACAACAGCTCAAGATAAGTCTTAATAATAAAATTTGCCTCCACAATCGAAATAAAATTACATACACCCAGCAAACTGAGCCTAATGCAGTTATTCAGACTGAACACACGAATTGCTAGTACACTGGAAATACTAATCAATGATTTCCTCTGTCTGTCTGGAAATGCTTCTGCTGATCTTCTGTGCCGTTTGCTGTGTTTATCTGTATCACGAAATGTCTCATATTGTCTCTATGTGGTTTTACTGAATGTGTTAAGTGTGTTTAATAAGTGCGCTACTGTTAAAAATGTGGAATTACTTGTCATATACTTGAAGATTTGATCATGTTTGGCATTTTGAGTATTAGTAATACAGGTACTTCTCGATTAACGATGGGGATACATTCTGACAAATCCATCATAAGTTGAATTTATCGTGAATCCACGGCTTGTAATCACTATATTTCCCAGCTGTCATCACTCTCGCCAAGTGACTTCCTACATCACACAGTGCCGAGTGCTTAAGGTAACACTTATATTAAACTACAGTTGGGCAAAGTCATGAACAAAAAGCTTATTTTATAATAAAGTATTTCATATCTCATGTAATTTATTGAATGATGTACTGAACAAAAAATGATTATTGCTCTACCATGGGTTTTCCTCACTACATTTCCCAGTGCTCATCACTCCCACCATGTGACACCCTAGGTCACGCACTGCCGACTTCCTCACCAGAGTGCAGGAGAGTACTGCGTATATTGCATATACTGCATATTCAGATCTCAAGTTAAGTCAGATCTATTTATATAGCGCTTTTTACAATGGAGCATTGTCTCAAAGCAACTTTACAGATTTAGATCCAATCCCAAATTGAGCAAGCCTAGGGCGACAGTGGCAAGGAAAAACTCCCTAAGTGTTATGAGGAAGAAACCTTGGGAGGACCAAGACTCAAAAAGGGACCCAACCTCCTTGGGCGGCGTAGATGATAAATCTAAGCATGAAACTACAGTCAAATGAGTCATAACTTTATCACTTGCCCTGGAATATTCAAAATTCAGAGTATGGTTTCTCCTGAATGCGTATTTTTGTTTATTTTCGGATTCCCATCGTAAAGTCAGGCCTGTATTGCATTGTTCTCACTTTATACAACTGTTACAGTCATTTAAGAAATAATTTTCAGTTTACCACACTTTGCTATGCCTATGCAGTCGGTATTTAGCCTTCTATCAAATGGCTACAGTCCCCTTGATTTGATGCAAGTCTTCTGAGCAGATCACAAACTGCATGGGCCAAAACCTTTATAGAAAAGTGTATGCAGGAACAAAGACTCACTGTTTATCTGTACTCAAAAACATTCAAATCAAAAGACCTACGTACTAACAACATCTGATCTCAGTCTTTACAGTCATGCCAAAGCTATTGCTAACCCTATATATTGTCACCTTAAGAATATCAACAAGATTACAGATTTCCTCAGAGAAAATATCTGCAATTCTATCATGTTTTTCTTTATTTTTACATTTACAGTACTGTATTAGTGCAATACGTCTCCATGGGTCCTAAGAAGGTTAGTTTATAAGAGCCAACCAGAAGCAAAACAGGATTTGAATGCTCCAGAACACAGGCTGCAGTTAGCTTAGCAGCTATGCTAGGGCCCGGAGTTCATCAATAGAGTAAGTGTTGCTTTCACTTTTCACTTTCAATCCATTACTTACTAAATTACATGAGATTTTTCAACAATTTGTTATAAAATAACTTCTTTGGTTATTGATTTGGGCCAACTTAGGTTGGTGTAAGTGTTTTAAACACTTATCGTTACTTATCATAGGCTCTGCTATTATACAATACAGTCCCCTGTACCAAACACTCATTAAAGTCCTCGGTTCAGGATACATTTAACTTATGATGGATTTTTCAGAACATATCCCCATCATAAATCAGGGAGCACAATACAACTCCATTAATGCATATAATGCCTTATACAGTGTGGATTTTCTGGGGGTCTGGAACGGATTCATTCAATGTACATTATTCCTTATGGGGAACATTTGCTCGGTACCAAGGTACCACTGTATATCCAAAATGAAAAGTTTTTATCTGATCAAGTTTTTGGTTAAATTTTAAGCTCTTCTACCCTTTTTTACTTATCCAAAGTGACTTACAACTGTTACAGGCTTGCAACCTGAGCAGTTGTGGGTTAAGGGCCTTCCTCAAGGACATAGTAGTGGCGCCTTGGTGAGATTTGAACCATGGGCCTTTTTGTCCACAGTCCAATACCTCAATCACTACACCATCATAGTCCCACACTGTGTGAGACAGTCCTGCTGCATTGCTGCAGTTGCACTTTGTGATTTCATTTCATTATTGCAATATTACTCAATTTTAATCATATTTTTTTAATTGTTTAAAAATCCTAATTCGTATCCATAAAGCACCTGGAACAACACTGTGCACGAAAGGGGCCATATAAATAAACTTGCCTTGCCTTTAATTTAGGTTATGTTAAATATTCCTGAACTGTCTTCTTACAAATTCTCTTAGGATTATTACAAGGACTTAGGACTCTTATAAGTCCTCTTACAAAGTTGCATAATAGTGGCACTATATTAGATCCATATCTGGTTATAGAGAGTATAAATCAAAACATTGATTCCAAACATTTTTGCAGTAGTGCACAGTATGTGTGTTGTGGATGTATATGGCATGAAGTACATTTTCGAAATAAGTATGTGCAACAGGTTTAAGAGGTCATGCCTGTCCCATGTTCCTATGCATGTTTACTTCCTGCTGGGCAACTCACTATAAGAGAAGTGCTAGTTTATTCCCCTTGGCGGATAGGACTGTTGTCTAAATAAGTAGTGCACTGTCAAAACAGCATCCCACAGCCACAGATCTGATGTTACTGCAGCCTCACTGGACAGCGGTTTGAGCGGCAGTGCCTTCAGCCTGTTGGAGGAAGAGAGCGAGACCAATGCAGTGGACAGTGCCATCTTTCAGGTTCCAAGATTGTGAGTTTGCTAAAGCATTAATATCTTTAAAACATTCTTAAGTCAAATGTAACTTCAAGATTGAAGTCCAGGTGAAGTACTGCCTTACTGACAATGTTACATTAAGACCATCAGTAGGCATTGACATATAGCTGAATGGTGACTGTTCACTTTATCAGCCTCAGTTCTACAAGTACAGTACTGTGCAAAAGTCTTAGGACAGCGATTACATATATCATTGCTTTGGCAATGGTATAATAGTCATATGCAATTATTTCTCAGTCTCTTTATTAGAGTACAAGCAGAAAATACAGGACATTTGTATGCAGTAATAAATAACTGAAAGAAAAACAGGTCTCCTTGCACTTGAGCAATAGCAGCATCTGGCAGCTTCATCGGGATGCCAAGTTGACTCTTCTACAGTCCAAAAAGCTTGATCACGAATGGTCTTTTTGGAAGGGTAAAAGACAAAGAAACCACTTTTCAGAAGGGTGACAGGGTGAAAAGGCTAAGATATGCTAAAGCTCACAAGGATTGTAATGAAGATCAGTGGAAAAGAATATTAAGGAGTGACAATACACATTTTTGCATCTAATCTACAACAATATGTTATATATGGCAATTATACCATTGTTAAATCAACAACTCTAATGGTGGCCTAAAACTTTTGCACTGTACTGTATACGTGCAAATTTAGGGCTGTGTTCAAAATGGCATATGGATCCAAACGTCCAAAATTGTGCTGTGGTTTTTGTCAAATGTAAACTGTGTGTTCTTAAAGTTCATCTTTCTCATCAGGGTGCACTTTCGTTTGAATACTGTCAAATGAAGCTGAGTTGGGCGGTTTAAAATCACGCACTCCAATACCACACAAACTGCATGTTCCAGACCTGCACTGTCCAGTACTAAAGACTAAATCTACAGAAATGTGCTGTAGTTTCTCTGGCAAATGTAAACTCAGTGTTCATCTGTTTATTGTTGGTGGTTAAGGTGCGCTTTCATTTGAATATTTTTGTTAACCATGATCTCATCTGTTATTTTATGCAGTGGAAAGATTCCAAATGGCACAGACGTTGTAAAGTCAGTACATGGAGACACGGAAGGTAAGCATTCGTATGTTCGGAAATTTTCTGAATTTGTCTTTAATTGACTTCAGTGTCATGCACTCACTGACCACTTTATTAGGAGCTGTTCAGTCATACAATTATCAAGCCAGCACTTCCTATAGCCAGAAACAGACACTGATGAAGGACTAGAGCAGTGGTTCCCAAAGTGGGTTGCACTGCTAGACAAATTTCCTGAGGCATGTTTGAGCCTACAAAGTCTCAAAGAAAAATCTAAGCTATATAATGCATGTCACTTTAGTAATAATTCCGCTGTAGGGGTGATATGTCAATTTATTTTGTTCTGTTCAATCATAAGATGCAGTTTAGTATGAATTACAATGTTTAAAATAAATTCCAGTGATGTTTGGAAGCAAAAGACATGTACGGCTGTGTCAGAGTGGATGGGGGAGCTCAAATAATCTTAAATACAAAAGGGGGGCACTGCAGAAAAAAGTGGACTAGAAAACCAATACAATTTGTGTATGGGATACAATTGCCAAGCTGTACACCCACAAGGCACTTTGACAACGTAGATATGTTTGATAATGTCAAATAATAAACTGTACACCCACTAACCATGTCACTAGCATGTCAGAGTGCTGAGAATGGTCCTTTGACTAAACAGTCTGGTCAGTGGAGGTTCTATGGGCAAGGCTGACAAAGGTAAATAGTAACAGATGGGCTAGCTGTATACATACAAAGTGCTTCTATGTGGTAGATAAACCTGGCCAGGGGATGTTATGACAAGATAGCTTAATTAATAAACTGGAAGCTGGTATATGGTCATATTTACTTTTGTTCCTAAAGAACTTTTATACTGTAGCTTTTCCTTTTATGTCAGTAATAGATTTGTCGAATCTAAAATGCAGAAAGCTATTTCATTTATTTTCAAATCCACTGTCATATGGGGAGGTGTGTGTTACCTGGTCAACCAATCTGACATGAGAAACCCTGAAACTCAAAGGAAGAGGGTGAGCACAGAGAGACAATGAAGACCCGGGACAGAATCCATAGATAACGAATGTTGGGAGGAAACCTGGAATCAAAGAAGTCTACTATGAAACCGACTGGCAATGATGTGGCAAACAAAAGTAGGTCATGCTACAGTACCCAGAAGAAGAACCTCTCTGTTCCACTCAAAACCAAACCTCAACCAGAGAAACCTAACCTTGCCAGGGTGTTCTTCTTTGGGCATTTATGTATTTTACATGACTGTCAGGCTTATGTTAAGAGGCAAAAGGTCAACAAGTTCTGTTTGTCAGGTCAACAAGGTCAACAAGTTCTGTTTGACTCAACAAAGAAACTCTAGCTGATTAAAATGCCTCAGTTTTCATCTGCTTCTTTCAGTGAGGATCACTGTAGCAACAGGCTGAGAAGGTCAGCCTGTTGACTTCTCTATTCCTGATGTCAGCTCCTCCTGACAAAGCCCCAAGCCAAAGAAAAAAGATACGTACAATGTAATGATAAAATGTATGTTTCAAAAGTAACACTCATTCAACAGTATCCAAAAAACATTTACCGATATGTTCAGGAAATCTAGTTAGTTCCTACAGCTATGACATCCACCCACTGCCATAAATTTTCAGTGTCATCCAAATAGAGACAACGAGATTAACATCACCAAGGAGATTTCATCACCATGGTTTCATACGTCAGAGCAAAGAACAATTCCATCTGTCTTTGAGATGCTTGACCAAATTCAACTTGACTTCAGATGTTATTCTCTGTTGAAACTTTCATGAACTGCCCTTATTATACACATATTCAGACCTGTACACTGACTGGTAACTTTATTAGGTACACCTCCTAGTTTCTACACTCACTGTCCATTTTATTAGTTCCACTTACCATATGGAAGCACTTTGTAGTTCTACAATTACAGGCTGTAGTCCATCTGTTTCTTACATACTTTGTTCGTCCCCTTTACTTTGTTCTCTAATGGTCAGGACCCCCACAGATCAGGTACTATTTGGGTGGTTCATTATTCTAAGCACTGCAGCGACACTGATGTGGTGGTGGTGTGTTAGTGTGTGTTGTTTTGGTATGAGTGGATCAGACACAGCAGTGCTGCTAGAGTTTTTAATCACTGTGTCCACTCACTGTTCAATCTATTAGACACATCTACCATATTGCTCCACCTTGTACATGTAAAGTCAGAGACAGTAGCTCATCTGTTGTTGCATAGGATGCTGGTGGATGGACATTTTTGGTTAGTGGACTATTGTCAGTCCAAGAGTTACACTGAGGTGTTTAAAAACTTAAGCAGCACTGCTGTGTCTAATCCACTCACACCAGCACAAGACACACTAACACACCACCACCATGTCAGTGTCACTGCAGTGCTAAGAATGATCCACCACCCAAATAGTACCTGATCTGTATAGAATATTACTGTAAGAGATTTAAGTATATTTACACTAAAAAAACTCCCTCCCTCACTTTCCACACCCACAGGTCACATGCATGCACACTAGGGTTGCCAACCATCCCGTATTGTCCGGTACATCCCGATTTATGGGCAATTTTGATTTGTCCCGGCCGGGACAGCTCCAGTCCCGTATTCCAGTCACAGCCTCATTGGCCAATAACGCGCCAAAACTGATTCAAACTCCCGGGTGTAGTAGCTACGTTAGTGACAGAGCAGTGTGTGTGCTGTGAGCGGAGCCTTATGCTGTCAGAATGAGCAGTGAACCTGTAAATAAAAAAGACTTTGCAACTATAAAAAAAGAGTGGGAAGCCAAAAGGCCAACCACAGTAAAGTTGGCTTGCGATTGCGATTCGGAGCTTTTTTCGTCTTGCATTCCGTGACGAAGTCACTTTACACTGTGATTAATTCTACATTTGGCTCGTCGTGATTTGTGAATTCAGATGTCGTCATCATCTAAATTGAAATCATTCGGCAGTACATTTTAGGGCTTTATTTTCAAAAGCTTATAACTTTTAAAGGTGAGCATTAGATTACTGACAGCTGCAGTAACGTGACCAGGCTGATTTGAGAAACTTTTCACAGTCTTAATTCTGTCTGTACGTGGCTCGTATAAACCGTGAGGACGGAAAATGATAACAAGCAAAATAATTAAGCCTTTAATTGAACTCGCCATAAAACCGTCCAAGCAGGCCGTATAACTTCAAAAACTGATCATATAGAGAATCAGCACAGGTTAAAGTTACCCTCCATCAGTTCTGAAAGATATCACAGAT